>JAYXIM010012507.1:0-259894 GCA_037575425.1 Anastrepha fraterculus | reverse complement strand
CTGTGGGCAAAAAGTAAGGTGAATTTGGTTGTAAGTAAAATGAAAAATCTTTATTTATTCTTGTAAACCAATTTCATCCCCTTCAAAATAATCCCCTCTCGATGAAATACACTTATGCCAACGATTTTTCCAATCCCCGAAACATGCCAAATAGTCCATTTCCGGTATAGCCATCTGCACCTTCTTTGATTCAGCTTTTATCTCCTCAATCGACTCGAAACGCATTCCCCGGAGTGGTCTCTTGAGTTTGGGAATAGCCAGAAGTTACACGGAGCCAAATCAGGCGAATATGGTGGTTGCGGAACGATATGCGTGGAATTTTTGGCGAAATGGTCACGAAGAACGAGTGCAGTGTGAGACGGTGCATTATCGTGATGGAAAAATCAAGAGTTGTTGGCCCATAATTCTGGTCTTTTTAGACGAATTGCTTCACGTACACGACGCATAACGCTCAAATAATATTCCTTATTAACAGTTTGGCCAGGTGGAAGGAATTCATAGTGCACCACACCACGAAAATCGAAAACAACTGTCATCATGACCTTTATTTTTGAACGACTTTGACGTGCTCTTTTCGGTCTGGCCTCGCCTTTAGCACGATATTCGCTTGATTGGTCGGTTGTTTCAGGGTCGTAAGCATAAATCCAAGTCTCATCTCCCGTAATGATGCATTTGAGCTTGTCCTGATAGTCTGAAAGCATTGTTTCACACACATCAACGCGACGACTTTTTTCCAAGAAATTGAGAGTTTTCGGTACCAAACGAGATTTGACTTTTCGTAGGCCCAAATGGTCTTTCAAAATGGTTTTCACAGACCCTTCTGATATTCCGATCATATCAGTAAGGTCTTTAACAGTCAACCGACGATTTTTGAGCACTAACTCCTTCACTTTATTGACGTGTTGGTCATCTGTTGACGTCGATGGTCGTCCGGAGCGCTCCAAGTCATCAACACGTTCTCGACCCTCTTTGAAGTCTTTGTACCACTTATAAACATTTTTCTGCGAAATGGTCGAATCACCAAATGCCTTTTGCAACATGCTAAGCGTTTCCGCAGTCGAAATTTCATTCCGCAAACAAAATTTGATGGCACTTCTCTGCCCAATCAAATCAGACATTGTAAAAATCGAAAAATGCACTATTGGTCGTTTGGTAAACACAAGCGTAAATATATTACTGATAATGACATTCACATGAAAGTTGGCCCAGATGTTATTAACAGTGCTGCCAACTCATGAAAAAATAACTAGAGCGAAATTTTAATTCCGCGAAGTTTGACAAATAAATTCACCTTACTTTTTGCCCACAGTAGTAGTTTTGTCAGCAAAAGATGGACTGCAGGCAACGGTATTAGCTGCCCTGAAACTAAGAAATAATTATTTATTTAACTTAAATTGCAAATTATTATTCTTCCCCGAAATATTAAAATGGTTCACGTAATTTTGATCGTGTTTCGAACTAGTTTTTCGTCCATCCGTCTCTCTTGTTCTTCTCTTTAAAAGTTTTATAATTTTTCATTCACAATAGCTATTAACTGTTATTTAGTTTTCGGCAATGTTACCATCGAAAATTCCCCTAATCCGCTTAAATTATGAGAATTACGTCTTGATCTGCATTAGCTGCACTTAATTTTTCAGATAACTCCGAATTAAGTCGTTTATCCCGATAAACGCCACCGTAAGAAGAGGAACAGCTGTAGAATATTGGACTGAAAAACATTGCGTTTATAGGGTCGATGGAGGGTATAAATGTCTGTAGCAGTCTTCTCAGTCGGACAAAAGGATGTATATACGACATTCACATATATGTAAATCTGCGAAACTTCTTCCACTTTCTTATACCGAAATTCATTGACCCTTTGGCTTGCATTTTGATGGCATTATTTTTAATGCTACAACATCAGAAAGATTGACCAACGCACCAAGATTGAGTGACTTGAATTCATGTTCACGTGCCACTCATGACTCATGTCCGAGTGTAAGGTTGAGTTTCATTTTTATAGATAAGGAGGAAGGGAGGAATATGCTTAACAATTTAGCCTATTTATTATCATATAATGTCTTTTATAGATTTTCTCTTGAGTCTGGGGAAGGCTATGGGATTTGCAATTATTTCTGTGGCAAGAGGATGTGGCATTTTTTCGTATTTCTTCAGTTATTACGGGTACTTTGATATCACGATGAATTTGTGCTGAGGGTTTTTGACAGGAAACTTTGAAGAATTTCGATGCTGAAGTTAGCCGCAGTGCTCCAAAGTTGAATCCCGTATGTCCATACCGGTTTCAAGATAGTTGAGTAAAGTGAGAGCTTATTTTCAAGAGAAACATGCGAATTACGATGTAATAACCAGTAGAGCCTTTTGAATTTTATTCTTAGCGCCTTCTGCTTAGTGAAAATATGGGTTTTCCATGTAAGTTTGCTATCAAGATGCATGCCGAGATATTTTGTGACGTTGGTTTGAGATTCTTTCAATCAGTGAGCTATTTTATCAAGTCCTTTCTCTAGTTTTGGGGAGGCCACATGGGGGTGGGAGTTAATTGTCAGTACGGCAGTGTCATAAACGAACGTTCCGACCATTGTTTCTTCCGAAGCTAGTAGATCGTATGTGTATAGCAAGTATAGGATGGGGTCAGAATTAATAAGTATGCAAAAATTTATTGGAAGAGTGTCTTTTATTTTATAAGCCATCACGTCAAACGTGGTCAAAGACTTGCGATATATCGACAAAAGCGCCTGTGCAATATTTTTGTTGTTAAAATGCTTTCTGTATCCTGTGTTTTTTCTTGAAGCCGAATTTGTGATTTGGGATTATATTTCGGTCTTCAGTTATAGGCATCATTCTTTTGAGAAAAAGGGATTCCATTACTTTAGAGGCAATAAATAATAGGCTGATGGGCCGATATCATTCGACTTGTTCAGCGCTTTTTCCTGGCTTGAGGATCTGTTTACTTGAGCTACAGATCATTTTTACTTGAGGGCAGCACACTCAGGTTAAGTGACAAGCAAATGTGTTAGCCTTCTCGAGATCTGTTTTAGCCCATTTGTTAATTTCCATTTTAATGGATGATTGTGCTAGAGTTGGCCGTTTTAAATTTTTGATTGCTTTCCATAGAGAGAAGTCAGTGGTAAGGGTTGCATCAAGTTTGCTGAGATAGTTCTGGAGCTGAGAGTTTTGCTCATTTTTAAGAAATTCTTTGAGTTCTTGAGTAAGTGAGTTAAGTGTCATTTTGTTCTCAGGGTGTCCGCTTCTTTGCCATGTTTTTCTTGCTTGTCGTCTTTCTTTAAATTTTTCTTTTACCTCAAGAGATATTTGTGTGGGGTGTTGCTTGGTGAGACAGGTTGTTGAGCTCCATGCTGCATGTTGGACACAATTATTGAAATGCTCGAGAGCATTTGTAATGTCTTAATTGCTCTTGTTTTAAGTTAATGGTTGAAGTAATAAGGGTTCGGAAATACGTCCAGTCGGTTTTACTGTTGTGGAGACAACAGTCGGCAAGTGATTCAGTTGAATCTTTATTTAATGTGACAAATACGGGAGAGTGATAGGAGGATAGTTCGTAACATGAGGTGCAGGTTACTTCACTAGCTGGAACACTTTTCGCTACATAAAAGTCGATGAGATCTGGTATTTTATTACTGTCAGTGTGCCAATACGTTGGAGAGCCTGAAGAGGCTGTGTTCAATTTCGTGATGGTTGCCAATAGTTGCGAATGGACGTATTTGGCATTATAGACTCCTTCAGCAAGAAACTTGTTTCCAAGGATAATACTTGAGCATGATTTCCTGGATTCAACATATCGCTAGAAGGAACTAGGATTTAATTTTATGCACGATTCGATCTTATGAATGTAATTGCGCTTTAAATTCGTATACAAACATTTGAGCTCTATAGCAAAATGTGTCAACACACAAGGAGTCTTCGTCAGCGTTGACAGCCAACAATTCGAAGTTGTGAAGTACTTTGTCTATCTTCACATCAACAAGCAAAATCACATGGGCCTGGAGATCAAACGGGCAATAACTCTTGCCAACAGTTGTTACTTTGGGCTTAGTTGGCAATTGAGATATAGAGCTCTCTCTTGAAGGTACAAACGGACTGTTATCATTCCAGCCCTGCTATATGGCGCAGATGCATGGATGATGTCACCAGCAGGTGAGCAAGCTTTGGGAGCCTTTGAGGGAAAGATTCTACGACGGATTTCATTATCAAGATATAAGTCATTAACGTCAAAGAATTTTATATGACGGATATTCTTCTTCTTAATTGGCGCGATAACCGCTTACGCGATTTTGGCCGAGATTAACAAAGCGCGCCAGTCGTTTCTTTCTCGTGCTAACCGGCGCCAATTGGACACACCAAGTGAAGCCAAGTCCTTCTCCACCTGATCTTTCCAACGCAGAGGAGGCCTTCCTCTTCCTCTGCTACCACCAGCTGGTACCGCATCGAATACTTTCAAAGCCGGAGCGTTTGTATCCATTCGGACGACATGACCCAGCCAACGAAGCCGCTGGATCTTTATTCGCTGCGCAATGTCTATGTCGTCGTAAAGCTCATACAGCTCATCGTTCCATCGTCTACGATATTCGCCGTTGCCAACGTGCAAAGGTCCAAAAATCTTACGCAGAATCTTTCTCTCGAACACTCCAAGCGTCGCTTCATCGGATGTTGTCATCGTCCAAGCTTCTGCGCCATACGTTAGGACGGGCATGATGAGAGTCTTGTAGAGTGTTAGTTTTGTTCGTCGAGAGAGGACTTTACTGCTCAATTGCCTACTTAGTCCAAAGTAGCACTTGTTGGCAAGAGAGATTCTACGTTGGATTTCAAGGCTGACATTATTATCGGTGTTAATGCTGGTTCCTAAATACACGAAGTCTTTTACAACCTCAAAATTATAACTGTCAACAGTGACGTGGGTGCCGATACGCGAGTGCGCCGACTGTTTGTTTGAAGACAGGAGGTACTTCGTTTTGTCCTCGTTCACCACCAAACCCATTCGCTTTGCCTCTTTATCCAGTTTGGAGAAGGCAGAACTAACAGCGCGGCTGTTAAGGCCGATGATGTCAATATCATCGGCATACGCCAGCAATTGTACGCTCTTATAAAAAATTGTGCCTGAGCGATTAAGTTCTGCGGCTCGTACGATGCTCTCCAACATCAGGTTAAAGAAGTCACACGACAGTGAGTCACCCTGTCTGAAACCTCGTTTGGTATCAAACGGCTCGGAGAGGTCCTTCCCAATTCTGACGGCGCTGCTGGTGTTGAGCAACGTCATCTTACATAGCCGTATTAGTTTTGCGGGGATACCAAATTCAGACATAGCGGCATACAGGTAACTCCTTTCCGTACTATCGAATGCAGCTTTGAAGTCGACGAAAAGATGGTGTGTGTCGATTCTCCTTTCATGGGTCTTTTCCAAGATTTGGCGTATTGTGAATATTTGGTCGATGGTAGACTTTCCAGGTCTGAAGCCACACTGATAAGGTCCAATCAGTTGGTTGACGGTGGGCTTCAGCCTTTCACACAATACGCTCGCTAGAACCTTATAGGCGATATTTAGAAGACTAATCCCGCGGTAATTGGCACAAATTGCGGGATCGCCCTTCTTGTGGATTGGGCAGAGCACACTTAAATTCCAATCGGCAGGCATGCTTTCATCCGACCATATTCTGCATAGGAGCTGATGCATGCACCTTACCAGCTCCTCGCCGCCATGTTTGAATAGCTCAGCCGGCAGTCCGTCGGCGCCCGCGGCTTTGTTGTTCTTTAGCCGTGATATTGCTATTCTCACCTCGTCATGGTCGGGTAACGGAACGACAATTCCGTCGTCAACGATTGGGGTATCGGGATCTTCACTTTCTCTATGACATGCGCAGCTGTCACCGTTTAACAGGTTCGAGAAGTGTTCCCTCCATAATTTAAGATTGCTCTGTACGTCAGTCACCAGATCGCCGTCTTTGTTCTTACAGGACAACGCCCCGGTCTTAAAACCTTCTGTAAGCCGCCGAACTTTCTGGTAAAATTTTCGGGCGTTGTTCCTATTGGCCAGCATCTCAAGCTCCTCGCACTCACGTATTTCGGCCTCTCGTTTCTTCTGTCGGATCTGTAGCGATCCCACATGGCTCGCGTTGCGCCCGATCGCAGCGTGGCTCTATAGGCGGCATCTTTTCTTTCGGCGGCAGCATGACAACAAGGTAATGATCCGAGTCGATGTTGGCTCCTCGGATCGTACGTACATCTAATACACTAGAAGCGTGTCTTCCATCTATCACAACATGATCAATCTGGTTTCGCGTTTTTCGATCAGGAGACAGCCAGGTAGCTTGGTGTATCTTTTTATGCTGGAATCTGGTGCTGCAGACTACCATGTTTCGGGCCCCGGCGAAGTCGA
Organism: Anastrepha fraterculus; assembly: GCA_037575425.1. Taxonomy (NCBI): domain Eukaryota; kingdom Metazoa; phylum Arthropoda; class Insecta; order Diptera; family Tephritidae; genus Anastrepha; species Anastrepha fraterculus. The sequence continues at coordinate 253,506 of JAYXIM010012507.1, read as the reverse complement.
TCAGCCTCTGTCCGTTACCGGATGTTTCGTTGTGTAGGCTGAATTTTCCGACTGTGGGACCAAAAATTCCCTCCTTGCCCACCCTGGCGTTGAAGTCGCCAAGCACGATTTTTATGTCGTGGCGGGGGCAGCGCTCATAGGAACGTTCCAAGCGCTCATAGAAAGAATCCTTGGTCGCATCGTCCTTCTCTTCCGTCGGGGCGTGGGCGCAAATTAGCGAGATGTTAAAAAATCGCGGTTTGATGCGGATTGTTGCGAGACGCTCGTCCACCGGAGTGAACGACAGTACTTGGCGACGAAGTCTCTCTCCCACAACAAATCCGACACCGAATTTGCGCTCCTTTACATGGCAGCTGTAGTAGACGTCGCAAGGTCCTATGTTTTTCTTACCTTGCCCCGTCCATCGCATCTCTTGGATGGCAGTGATGTCAGCCTTTACTCTCACGAGGACATCAACCAGCCGGGCAGAGGCACCTTCCCCATTAAGGGACCGGACATTCCAGGTGCATGCCCTCAAATCGTATTCCTTATTTCGTTTGCAGGGGTCGTCATCAGTGTTGGAAGTTCTCATCCGAGGTTTTGTTGCTGTTTTCATTGGGGGGGTTTTTTAAGTGGCGGGTCCCAAACCCAGCGCACAACCAGCTATGCTGGGATGCTTCGCCTTCTCACTTTAGCTCACTCCCGAACGGGTGTTCGGAAGCTAACCAGAGGATACGTGGGCTAATCCCGGACGTTGTGAGCTGCTTGAACCATATGTAGAAGAATCGTCCTGGCCATTCCCAAGTGAATGGCGATCAGTAACTTTCCCCACTTGCGTGGACTTCTACACATGGAACCATCCTCCATCCTCTGACGGATATTGTAATATTATTTTTTTCTTATTAGGCTACTGCGCACTACGACCAAAAGAGTGCTATTGAGCAAAGCCTGCTGAGATACCCTATATTTTAAGGCTTCTTAGAGATTTTAGCATATTCTGGGGTTTATTCTTCCATAATTTATATGAACGCACGACAATGCTACCAAGGTGGTGTAGCCTTTTTTGCCTAGTGTAGGACAATCACAAATGGGTTCAAGAATGTGTTCTGTATTTTCATGGTCTATTTATCAGAATTGTTAAAGTGATATTACAGTGGTCTCTAAAGATACCGGTTAAAAGTCTTAAGTCTACTCTGCTGAGCGAAGGTAGCTTATCAGAAATTCCTCTGTTCGGCGTTAAGAATTGTGTCGCTTGTTGCTAATCGATAGAATTTCGTCAATTCCGGTTCCTTTTTCTAAGAATTTTGTGAATGTGCCTTTTGGCAAGTTCACAGAAAGGCTCAGGACCAATTAAAGGTATGAAGGATAAGTGTTGTAAGTTAAGGATATTTGATCCTCTTCTGTAATTTCATAAATGCCAAAAGTGTACCAAATAATAAATCGTAGGGTAGAGCTTGCCAAGATAAGATCCACGCTTGCTCTTGTATATATTTTGCCTTTGATAGTTGTTTGGCTTGCGCAGCAAGCGAAAGCAAACAAAAGGGACTCCTACGTAGATTGGCCAGAAAACGCAACCAACCAGTAGATGATATACATGAGTAAGTAGGTAAATATGTATGTTTGCAATTGAGTGTGCGTTCGCATATTTTAATAAAGCCGGTTGGGAGCTCCTTCGGCCATTCACATCCTGTGCCATAAAATAAATGAGAGTTCAGGACACGTTTTATATTATGTCTAAATACTTAACGAGCGTATTTTACACAAGATAGTTTTTTTTTTTGTTTTTTTCTTCTTTTTGTGTGGCGTTTCAAACAAATATATGTAAGCACATGACGTGCGCCGGATGCTTGAGCGCAACAACAGCAAATTGTGTCATGTAACAATTCTTACACATTCTTGTAGATGTTCTTCTTTTTTCAAACTAACAAATTTGTTAAATTTTTTTCGGTGACACATGCTTACACACATACATACACATACACATACACTTATAATGCCTGTAGTAACATTATTTGGCTCGAGTTCATAGGACTTGCTAGCGCAGACTGCGTCGAGTCATGCTATCTTGTGTATGTATGTGTGTATGTGTGGATGTATATGTAACTAGTTGCATAAGCAGCCATAAGTGTTTGTGTGTGCATACTCTGCTGTACATACATCCCCACTTGTGCAGTATCGGCCCAGCGTAGAGTCGCAGTTTATGAGCACAAAAATGTGTAAAGGAATTTTTGATTTATGCACTCGCCGGTAACGTCCTTGTCACTGCCTTTGTTGCTGGTTTACAATAACTTTCATTGCATCATGAACCAGATTACCATTATTGCTCTTGTTGTTGTTGTTGTTGGCATTATTCACTGCCTGGACGCTTGCGTTGCTCGTGTCCTTGCTTGCTGCCACCGGAGATGGAGACAATTTGTTGAATGCTAAAACTTCGGAGCGCCGGCAGAGCCACCTGGCAGTAGGGGTATAAAGTCCTGACTACTTGACTACAGCCGCTTTTGCCTATGCTATCGTCGCCAGCGCACTGAGTTTGTTTAAGTGAAAAGTTCATGTTGGAAATTTAATCCATTTAAACACTCGTCTTGAATGGTTAACTGCCGGCAGCCAATGACCGTAAAATTGTGTGGACAATGGTTGCCTTAAGTACACAAAGTGCCTGGACTCGTCTTAATTGACGGTTTTATTGGCATTTTTTAGGGTTTTCAAGTCGATTTACGCTTCTCACTCGCCAACAAAGCAATTACCAACCTAAGCAGGCCGCTGATTAGTCACGAGGCGAAGGCAAGTGTTGGGGGCAAGAAGCCAAGAAGCAACAGCATGCAACGTCAAAACAAACCAAACATTGCCAGTGCTGACGATGATGGTGATGAGTAGGTTTGGAGGATGAAAGGATGCTCGGAATGTAAGCAAAAAAGTTAAAGACTCGAAGGAGAAGATGGGTGGCTGCAAAAGCTGAGGAAGTGTTTGCTGTGATGTAAATATTTACAATTCAATTAGTCCAATTATCAGTAATCTTGGTCAAATTAACGGTATAATTAGCGAGTAGAAAATTGCTGAGCAATTCAAATATAAAGAGTGATCAATTTAGAGGTATCGGGCTTTTAAATTGAAATAAAACAACGAAAATCAAAGCTGATTGGGCAATCTTAATTATTTTTGTCTAGAGCCGTTCATGAAATTTACTATTTAGGGCTAATCCTACTCAAATATTGGCCGCAACTGCGCCGCAATTCGTAATCGCCATCCATAATCACCAATATTGAATGACTCGTTGGAGGGCTTCGGTCGGCATCTCGTGAATAACTTTAGTAATGTTGGCTTCCAATGGCTTCACCGGAGCTGGTTTAGCTACAATTCATTTAGACTTTACATACCTTTACAAATAAAAGTCCAAAGGTGTGATATTACACGGTCTTGGGGACCAATTCACTGGTCCGAGACGAGAAATGAATTGCTCACCGAAACGACGACGCAGTAAATCCACTGTTTTTCGGGCTGTATGGCTAGTAGCGCCGATTTGTTGTAAGAAAATCTTATGGAGATCCCGGGCTTCAATTACCGATATCAAAAAGTCGTTTATCATGGCGCGATAGCTTTCGCCATTCACTGTTACATTCGCGCCAGCCTCGTCTTTGAAGAAATATGGAGCGATGACTTGCTTTCAATGGATGCAATGGCTATTCTTGAACGGATTATGGTAATTTTGCTTATTGACGTAGCCATTAAGCCCAAAATGAACCACATCGCTGAACAAAATTCGGGTCCCAAAATGCGGATCTTCAGCGACTGAAATTATGACGCTTTGGAAGATCGGCCGGCTTCAAATTTTGGAGCAGTGATGATAAATAAATAAAAAATTCAAAACGATTTTGAGTTATGGGGTTTTGAATTGATATTTGAATTGGTCTAGCCAAGGAGCACCAAGAGGTTTGGCGATTCCTAAAACACTCAGGCTAAAAAGCCCATTGTATTTAGAGCTCTGGAAAGAGTTAGATAATCAAGGGAGAAAGAAAAAAAGTATCAGAGAAAGAGATATGGAAGAATAGAGACAGAGACAGAGGTAGTTAGTCCTGTGAGAATTTTTCAGATTCTTTGGTAAATCTGAAAATATCCTCCAGGTTTAAAGAATGAATATTACTCATTCTCACGACATTAAAACCCAAAACTCATAGTGTTGCTCTAGCAAAGGCAGGGCACGCACAGAGAAAGTGCTCAGTGCTATCCGCCTCCTTCCAGCAAGACGGCACATTGGGTCCTCAGTGATTCCAATGGTGGTCATATACTGACTCCATGGGTTGTGTCCTCTAATCATACCGACCATCAAACGAACTTTTTTTTCCAAGCTTTCTTAAGCATCCTCTTAGATTATTGACCAATCTTTGAGGTTTGTTTTCGGTTCTCTAGGGCCTTTAGTGCAGCCTGACTGTCACTAAAGACTCAAATCTGTTTCCCGTTCCATCTCCTCTCGATTATTCATTCGGCTACTTTCAGGATGGCAAAAATTTCCGTTTGGAAAACAGTTGCCATTTCCCCCCTAGCATAGTGATTATTACTATCGTGTAAGTACCATCCGGCTCCAGACCCTTTTTCATTCTTGGACCCATCGGTAAATCGTATATTTTATCCGTCAAACCTCCCTGAATGCATTGCTCACGCAGTGGAAATCTAACATCAAACTTCCTTCCAAATGAAACTGTGGGTATCAGATCGTCTTTAGGCGGCGAAAACAGTGGATACTGCTCAGATAGCAACTTAAAGATTTCTCTGTGACCCGAACTTCCGTCTTCGTGCCAGAAACCATATTTATGGAGTCTACACATTTCTTGTATTGCGTCCTGTTGTATCTTAAGATCCAGGGGGAGTAAATCAAGCATAGCATTTAGAGTATCGCCGGAGGTTGTACTCATGGCACCCGTAACACTTAAACATACACTTCTTTGCAGCCTGTATAGTTCCCGGAGTGTGGACTTAACTAAGCTCCGTCGCCACCAGACCACAGAAGGGTAAGTGATGATTGGTCTGATAAGTGCTGTGTATATCCATAGGACCCCAGCAGGTTTCAGACCCCAGGTTTTACCAAAGGCTCTGCCGCATTGCTGAAGAATCCTTAATGCGCGATTCACCTTCAGTGAAACGTGTGCCTCCCAAAGTCAGCTTCTTATCCAAGATTACTCCTAGATATTTAACTTCAGCGGAAATACCAAGTGTCACATCTTTCAGTGTTGGAAGACTAAGTCCATTCAATTTTCGTTTTCTCGTAAACAAGACTATGGTGGGTTTGTTCGGATTAACGGAAAGACCTTGTCTCATGTACCAGTTATCGATTTTGTCCAGAATCCTCTGCAGTTTCGTGCAAAACCTCTTTAGGGATTTTTCTGATGTTAGCGCACAGACATAGTCCGCATATGCTTGGACATGAAAATTGAGTTCCTGCATCTCCGCTAGTAGAGAGTCTATGACCAAGCACCACAACAACGGAGAAAGAACCCGCCAAGGATGTCCTTGCTTAGCCCTGAAGGTGATTAATTCGTCAATGTTCTCATCAGCGGTTAACAGCCTCTCAGAGAGCATGGAATATATCCACCTTACAATGCTATGATTAACTCCGTGTCGTTCGGCAGAAGCACATACAGGGTTTGATTGAAAAAAAAGAGCCTTCCCGCACGGAGCGTCCGCCAAGCGATCCACCGAATCGGCTGGTGGGGGAAAATGATCGTTAGACCTTCCACTAGAAACCGGTCCCAGTTCGCTGGCAACAGCGGTGCAGTCAACATCGCTTCGCGCGTGAAAGCTGTTTTAAAAGTGTGTTAGGATTTTGCAGTGGCGAAAATGCAGCGATCGTTGGAGCAACGTTACTCGATCAAATTTTGCGTGAAGCTAAACAGTTTGTACCTCCAGGAAGCACTGTAAACGCGGCATTTTACAAAGAAGTGCTTCTTCGGTTGAAAAACCGCGTCGCCCGGGTTCGGCCCGACCTCGTCAACAATTGGACCCTTCATCACGACAATGCGCCGGCGCACACCGCGGGATTTCTTCTTGTTCCCGCGCCTGAAAAGAAAGCTGAAGGGGAGGCGTTTCAACTCCATCGAGGCGATCCAAAAAACTGTGACAGCCGAATTGAACGCGATTCCGGCTGATGAGTTTAAAAAATGTTTCCTACAGTGGAAGGACCACGGTGTATTGACGCTCAAGAGTCCTATTTTGAAGAATATTAGTTGTATAAACCAAAAGCTTTAATAAAAATGCTTAAAAAAATAAAGCTCATTACTTTTCAATCAGACCCTGTATTGAGCCGAAAGTGGCATTATCAAAAGCCCTTTCAATGTCGACGAACACGCGTATTGTGTATTCGTCAGCTTCCAGCCCGGCTTTAATCTTGCTAAAGAGATCGTGTAAGGCTGATTCACATGATTTTCCACTCTGGTATGCGTGTTGATTTCTACTAAGTGGACTTTTTGGCAAATATGTTTCCCCTCCACTCGTTCTAGACTGTTTAACACGAAAGATGTCAAGCTGATTGGTCTACAACTTTTTGCTATTCCTGGTGTCGGAATAAATACTACTCTTACGCGTCATCATTGGGACGGTATATGACCAAGTGCAAGACAGGCTGTGAAGATCCTTTTCAGGGCCTCAATCAGCCTGTCTCCTCCTTTCTTAAGCATTGCGGAATATATTCGTTCCGGTGACTTAAAGTTCTCAAAGGAAGATAAGAAAAAGCTTATCGATTCTTTTGTCACTATTCGACTAGCAATATACCAGGTGTAACTAGAGGTTTCACTGTCACCATCGTTATTGTTCATGGCACTCGCTACTTCAGAGACAGTTCTACTAGCCGGAAAATGGGTTTCGATTAGAGCAGTAAACGTTTCCGATTTGGAAATGGTGAATGGACGATTAGGTTTTCGAATGGAATCCAGCCTTACTGAGCGGTCTGGATGAAAGTTAAAGTCATAGTTACAAAGTCTCGCTGCTTCCCTCATTTCTTCGACGTTACTGAAGTACATGGACCTCAAAAATATAAGGATTTCATGGTTACACACTTCAGAAAAAGGCTTTAAAGTCGAGTAAGCATAGAAATTTGAAGTGCTTATAATTTCGTCAATTTCGCTCCGATCCATTGGACAATTTTACACAAAAATTTTGACTTATTCTGCATTCATTAAAAAAAAAATTAGAAAAAAAGGTTTAAATATAGGGTGGGCCATGTAAAATTTGCTTTTTGAATCAGCTATAAAAAAAAAAAACTAATTAATATTTTTTCAAACTTTTGTTTTATTTTGAAGATTGAACATTGTCATTTATGAATGAAAAATAAAATCGTTCAAATGACTGCCACGACTGGCGTTACAGTAGGCCATTCGATCAACCCAATTTTTAAGCACATTTTCGATTGTTTGGGCTCCAATTTCATGAATGGCAACTTCGATTTCGTGTTTTAAAGCATCAATCGTCTCTGGATGGTTCGCTGAGCATTTGTCCTTAACGGCTCCCCACAAAAAATAGTCCAACAGGCCTAAATCACAGCTCCGAGGCGGCCAATTGATATCGGAATTTCGGCTGATTATTCGGTTTTCAAAAACGGTAGCCAAAAGATCGAGTGTAACTTTGGCAGTGTGACAAGTTGCACCGTCCCGTTGAAACCAAATGTCGTCCATGTCATCCTCTTCAATTTTTGGAAACAAAAACTCGTTGAGCCTGTCATGGTAACGCTCGCCATTTACTATAGCCGCGGAAGAAGAAGAAGACTCAGAACTTCTTATTTTGTTCAAGCATATAGCGTCCCATTTCGTAAATGTCAAACCTTTAAGTAAATTATGAATACGTTTGACATGCCATTTGTGTTGCCATTCTCAAAAAAATAGGTGGTTCAAAAAGCAAACGCTATATGGCCCACCCGTACCTTTCCGCCCTCGCCCAGCGTTTGTTCGTTTGTTTGTCAAATTAAATTTGAGAAAAAAATAAATTTAAAATTTAAACTCGCGTTGCTAATTGCTTTAAATTCTAAAGCCCAGCCTTTCATTCAATAAAATAAAAACCATAAACTTTTCGTTACTCAGCGATAATCATCCATATCAGACAAATTTCTGCGTTAATTGTCGCTTTTTGCTCATTTCGCATTCATAAAAAAGCGTAAATTAAATAAAAAATTGCGAGACTGAAAAGTCAAAACAACTCATTTAATTTTTTAAATAATGTCCTTCACATCACTAAAAAGCAGGTAATGCAATGAAAAAATTAAATTAAAATATTGACCGTAGTAGGGAATTTAAAAGCTCAGCGAGTAGTAAAAAAAAATTAAGTAATACAATAAACGTTAAAGTTATATGAAAAGTCAAACAAGCAATTTGATTGTATACACTTTTACAAACACATACCTATGAAGCTTCTACACACCTACATGTGGATGCCGCATAACCAAGTGAGCGCATAAAAAAATGCATGCATTCAAAATTCAGAACTCAAAGCTTTGCTGATTTCTGGTTTTATGCCTGGTTTTGAGGAATTGCATTTTTCATTGCCACAAAGCAGCACACGCAACACACACACACACGCAAACGGCATATGCACATGCACACCACAGTGCCACAATCGAGTGCATTGCTGTGAGGCAGCTGAGTGTGGCGCGATGTTGCACAATTGCTCATATTCATGCATACTCCACACAACTGTTAACGACTTTTATGAGCAATTTCAATTTCCGACACCAGTTGAAAAATGTGGTGCCCCATTCAAAGGCGTGTGCGTGCGTGCGTGCGTGCGTCCGCGGGTGGCAAGATGACCGGCCGACAACATACACAACAGCAATGAATGACCACAATTGGCCAGGCGCCGCACTTTGTGCGCTGATGCGTGGCTGAGCAAACGATGGCACAAAGCATAGAATCAAGGAAATCAGCAAAATGGCTACGTTTTTTTATGTTGCTTTGCATTCTTTTTGTGTTTATTTTGAGGAAATTGCTTATTGTGGAAAAAATGTGATTTGCAAGTGCAAGCGCGATAACGACACATACGAAACCGATGGTGGCATGAGGAAAAATTCGAAATGTGCAAGTCATACTGTGCCATGGAAATAATTTAAGAGTCACTAGCGGTTTCTTTTGCATATTTTAGGTCACCTTCAATTTTTTCGGTGCAGTTTTTTTTCAAATTCTGCTCATCGTGACGTTTTTTCAGTGCTTTTTATACATTTTTTTTTAGTGGAATCCAAATGCCATATATTAATCTTTTATTCCGAAATTCAATTTGTTTCGCACGTACAAAATGCCAAATATTGGTTTAGAGTAATAAGCAAGGATCCACTTGGCCTAACCGCCACTATTTCATACCTCTACAGTTTTTCCTCTTATACACTGCGTTGAGAAACGCACTCATTGAAGCACACTAATACTTTTTTTTATAAAAAATATAGCTCCTACTACAACACAAATCATATAAAGCAAAGTTTCACAGGTTGCACAAAATTTATCAAAATTGCATCGAAACATTATCTGGGAATGCAGTTTGATGGCCCATAATATTTCATCTTCATCTTCTTATTCATTTTCATTTCATAAGGTGAATACCTTCATTTTGATCTTCATCTTCTTCTTCCTCTTCATATTCATCTTCTTTATCTTCATCTTTCTTCTGTTCATACAAAAATTAAGTTCCCGCTGTTTGCCAATAGATGCCGCCAACAGTGTGTGCTAGTCGATTCTAACATAACCTAAACGTCACAAACCAAGCTCAGACATATGGTAAACCAACTGCTTCGACACATTTGTGATTTTGTTTTGATATCAAATACTTTTGGTTTTGTGAAAATTTCTGATTTTGTGCCGAATAATCGTCATTTGCGAGAAGCGTTGATTTTCCTCTTTCATTCTAAAAAAAAGGCTGAAGCGCATCGAGAGCTACAAAAAGTTTATGGAGATGCTGCTTTAAGTGAAACAACGTGCCCAGATTGGTTCCGTTGCTTCAAAGACGGTGATTTTAATGTTGACGACCGTCCGCGTGAAGGAAGGCCAAAAACCTTCGAAGACGCTGAATTGGAGGCATTGCTCAATGAGGATCCGTGTCAAACGCAAGTAGAGCTTGCTTCAGTATTAGGAGTTACCCGCCAAACCATTTCCAAGCGATTTCATGCTTTGGGAATGAATCAGAAACAGGGGACTGGGGTTCCTTATGAGTTAAAACCAAGGGATGTTGAACGTCGTTTTTTCGCCTGTGAATAACTGCTCCAGTGGCAAAAAAGAAAGGGTTTTCTTCACCGCATCGTGACGGGTGATGTAAAATGGATTCATTACAGCAATCCAAATAAAATAAAGTCATGGGGTCTGCCCGGTCATGCATTTACGTCGTCGCCTCGGCCGAATATTCACGCTGCGAAGGTTATGATATGTATTTGGTGGGACAAAGATTGTGTTACTTAGTATGAACTGTTGAGACCAAGTGAAACCATCACTGGTGATCGGTATCGACTTCAATACGCGGAGAGGTGATTCTACAGCATGACAACGCTCAGCCTCACGTTGCGAAACCCGTTAAAACCTGCCTGGAAACACTTAAATGGGAAATCCTACCCCACCCGCCATATCCTCCAGATATTGCGCCGTCCGATTATCACTGTTCCGATCGATGACACTTGGTCTAGCTGACCAGCAGTTCCATTCATATCAAGACATCTAAAAATGGCTTGATCCGTGGATAGCCTCAAAAGATGAACAGTTTTACCGCGACGGTATACGAGATCTACTAGAAAGATGAGAAAAAGTAGTAGCCAGCGATGGGCAATACTTTCTATGATTTACTTGTAACCATTTTTTCAGAATATATTTGTATTTTCATAAAAAAAAACAGCGAGAACTTAGTTGCGCACCTAATAAAAAACGAAATTAATTTCTTGTTTGTAAAACAGTAGTCTATTTTATTTATTATAAATATTTTGCTTAACAAAATTGCACTGACAACTTTTAACTCCTTTTAGTTTAACAAAAGTTGATTCTTCTTCTTCAATCGCCTGCCACAGCCCACCGGTTTACTTTTTATTTAAGCTTAGCAGAAATTGGAAATAAAATCCCTTCACATATGAAATGACAGCAAAAACTTTAACTCGGTTAGTCTACTGAATTCGTAACTTTTCTTGCAACACTTTTTATTGCTTTAATCAATTGCACTACATTCCATTTTAAGTTCGATGACTTTCGGAATAATTGTGGCTACCATTCAAGGGTTCATTCAAATCGTTGTTATTTCAAGAGTCGAACTCATCTTTGCGGCTCATTGATTTTTGGCCACAAAATTCCTTGGTAAGCAACCAAAAAGAAACATAAATCTAGTAAATAGGTTCACTTGTAATGGTGTGCGAAATTCCTCAAATTAACCCCCCACCCTACAAAGGTTTTCTCTGCATTTTCAGAAATTATATGTATGCGAACTTTTCCGTGTTGCCTATTGATGAGGCTATGTTTGCATTTCACTTGTATTGCTGGCGGCTCACACGCACTTGTGATGTGTATGTAGGTGTGTATGTGACTATGTACATTCTTACATTTTTAACTTGTCAGTTGATTTTTTTGCTGTTCCTTTCTTCCTATTTTACTAGATGTTGGCCTGTGGCTGCAACCGTAGCACTTTATCATTCCTGACCGTCTATCCTTCTTCGTTGTTGCCGCTGGTAGGAAGGCTTGCAAGCAGACTTGTACTAAATTCTGAGCTGAGTATCTGAATGTGTTCCTATATATGTATATACATATACATACACCTGTGTGTGTGCACATATTCCGATGATTCATCAATTTGGTTTGAAATTTAACATTTTACCTTAAGCTTTTCGAGTCCATTCGATTAAGTGAATAACTTCTGTGTGCACTCAACGGTAAGAGGTTTAAATGCGGAAGCGAGAGTAATACTTACTAAATAGTTGTAAATCAATAAAGGATAAATAAAAGAAATAAAAGTTAAAGTTAAGTTAACTTCCCTAATTGTTGATATTTAAATGAAAAATACTGCTTTAGAGTTCTTTAAATTTGTGGATTAAAAAAATGTGTGCATACAAAAATTAAACGAGTGCAAAAAAGAGAACTCAACTATCACAAATTATTAATCCCAATGCGGAAAATTCAAGTGACACTTTGCTAGTTTTGTTGTTGTTATTTTCAATTTCATTGATAACACTTTAAAATAAAAAATAGTGGCGTTGAACAAAATCGCGAGTTTAGTAGTGTTTGCTCACTTTCGGCGCGTTTTTCTCAAATTATTTGATAGTATTTGGAGAGAAGTGACAGAGAGAAGATATAGAATAGAATAGAATAGAATAGAATAGAATAGAATAGAATAGAATAGAATAGAATAGAATAGAATAGAATAGAATAGAATAGAATAGAATAGAATAGAATAGAATAGAATAGAATAGAATAGAATAGAATAGAATAGAATAGAATAGAATAGAATAGAATAGAATAGAATAGAATAGAATAGAATAGAATAGAATAGAATAGAATAGAATAGAATAGAATAGAATAGAATAGAATAGAATAGAATAGAATAGAATAGAATAGAATAGAATAGAATAGAATAGAATAGAATAGAATAGAATAGAATAGAATAGAATAGAATAGAATAGAATAGAATAGAATAGAATAGAGCCGGAGATAGACCTGTGAGAATTTTCCAGATCCTCTGGCAAATCTGAAAATAACCCCAGTTTGAGAGAACGAATTTGACTCATTCTCATGACATCGGAACCCAAAATTCGTAGCCTGGCTCTAGTGAAGGTCATCCTCTAAGCAAGACTTGCAAATCGGAACCTCACTGATTCCAATAGTAGTGACCCCATGGGTTGTGCCCTGTAGTAATACAGACCATCAACCGAACATCTTTTCTACCAAGTCTCAGTTTCAGTTTCAGTTTAGAAGAAAGTTCGGGCTTGTCACAAAGCACTTTGCAGTTCTGCAGCGTTCCAGACCGGATCATCGCTCTTTATGTAAATTGCCTGCATAATATATACAAGAATATACTTATATATATATATATATATATATATATATATATATATATATTCATATATATATGCGATCTTTTAACTCCTATTTTGAGCATAGGGCGTCTAAAATCCCATATCATGATTCCTGTAGAACTGATTCCGATTATTGGCCCTGCTCCCTGTGGGGTAACCGCTGATCTACAGTTGGCCAATTCATCGGCTATTTCATTCCCTTGTACACCTCAGTGTCCTGAAACCCATTTAAGTATAAGCTTATTCCATCTTGCTACAAAATTAAGTTTCTTCTTACATTCTTGAAGAATCTTTGAGGTTTGCTTTGAGTTCTTAATTTAGTGCAGCCTGACTGTTACTAAGACTCCAATTTGTTTCCCCCAGTTCAGAGGGTTTGGGGATAATCAATGAAGCGTTTGCTGAAAAGAAGACGTATCTGTAACTATGACGTGAGTTCAATAATCAGGTGATAATAGAGCCGCACAGCAGAATTGACCTAGTCGGTGTGTGGGTATCCCAATGAAACATTTATTCATATGGAAAGAGGTATTGATTAAAAAAAGAATTTCCGCTGTGAAATAGAAACATTTAAATGGAACTTTTTACGTTTTGCGGGTATTATCCACCCGACTGGCTTAGAACTTATTATTACAGAAAAGTTTGTAGCTACTCTGTATGAATTATTGCAGGGAACCTAAAGATGGAGGTCATCTTATTCACGAAGAGACTGGCGGTGCTCTGCTTGTGTTTTCTGACAGTAGTGAAGCGTTTGGGCCTAATCTGTCATGTAAACTGCGATATTGAACAAAGGAAAGGAATAAGAAGGCATCAGTAGACTTGAGTGCCATTGAAACTCACTGAAGAGGACGACGTTGTATAAACAGCTGGAGAGCGTCTAAAGATCACCTCTAATTCAAATCCGTGGGATGCTTATATGCTACTCTTTTTTCTCTCTCTTCCTCTCTTTTTACTCTTTCCTTTCGACTTCATGCGAATATTTTAATATTAAGCTGACATAGGTATCTGCCCACAGGGATATTGTGGGAAACTGCTGGGCTGATGAACTAGCTAGACAGTGAACCGGCGATGTTGTTTTCCCGCGCATTCAGAAGATTGGTGTTTCTTTGAATACCTATGGTTTGCTCCAGGAAAGGTGGTCTTTGCGAGAACCTTCTGCCTAGATGCGCTCGAGTGAACCCTTAAGGCTAACTAGGCCGCAGCCGTCGAATAATGTGGATGCCCTAACCGGAAATTGTTCATTAGAAACCCATGCGATGAGGCTTAGTGTTAGTTCGAGTTCCTTTGTCTAGAAGATGATGTGAACTTATCTCATCAGATGTCTTGATCTTAGAAGGCTAAGTTTTAGGTATCTTTGCACTTGAGAACAATCGCTTTGCTTACCTGTTTTTGTGCGTCGATAAAGATTTTACTTGCATATACTCGCGGCCGCCGTAGCCGAATGGGTTGGTGCGTGATTACCATTCGGAATTCACAGAGAGGTCGTTGGTTCGAATCTCGGTGAAAGCAAAATTAATAAAAACATTTTTCTAATAGCGGTCGCCCGTCGGCGGGCAATGGCAAACCTCCGAGTGTATTTCTGCCATGGAAAAGCTCCTCGGAGTCGGCTTGAAACTGTAGGTCCCTCCATTTTTGGAACAACATCAAGACGCACACCACAAATATGAGGAGGAGCTCGGCCAAACACCTAACAGAAGTGTACGCGCCAATTATTTATTTATTTTTTTTGTTTTTTTATACTCGTATTGTCCTTTTTACTTGAACTGGGTTCAGAAAATGTTGCCTCAACAAATCGTGACTTCAACTCACAAAACAGATCCGGAGGACTAAGGTTTTTAGCGTAAGCTTTCAATTGAAAGCTTCAACTCAAGTAATGGAATGCAGCTTTTCAAACAAATTTACACAACCTAAACCATTTAATGCATAAAAAATCTAGCTTAAGCGCGAAATTGAGAAACCGAGTGTAAGCGCAGTTTATACACGAGACCTTAATCCGTTTTATTCTAAAGAGATAATGAAAATTAAAAAAAAAAAATGCATATTCATAGATATCCAAGGCTGAACTAATGTTTATTTCGAAACTTAATTGGAATGCGAGATATTTAACAAATTAAATATGTATAGTAAAATATCAACCGTTACAATTTGAATGCAAGCTGTGATAAGCGAAAAAATATCCCACTATTTTCTCATCTCTTATAAACGACCAATGCGCACACTCGGATTCAGCGAGAGCCACAGCACAGCGAGTTGCCGATTTTATTCGTCTTGCCGGCATCGTGGAGTGCTGGAACGAACACAAAAAACAGTTGGTTATTGAATTCTGTTGGTGTCAGAGCTGTTGTTGATTGTGTTTCTCTTAGCAGATTACGCTTTCATAAATGGGTGACAAAATGAATTGAAGGGACACCAAATGATTTTATTATTTTCTATTTGCTTTTAATTTTTTAATAAAGTATTTAATGGAAAGATGATTATTTGCTTTTTAAAATACATAAAATACTCATACGACTAGATATTGGATATTACAGGAAGAGAGGCAACCTGCAGCCTCCTAATGAAGGCTAAGATATCCTTCCTGACTTCTTTCTTATCTCGGCAAGACCGAACGTAAATTTAATTTACACTTATTTATTTGTTAAATTTTTTTAAACATTTTGCAAGGTTTTTTAAGAAAATAATTGTTAAACAATATTTTCTTACAACTAAAAGATTTTTTGACAGATGTAATTGGCATTATGTGTCAGTAAATTGGCTCATCGATGAGGGGCTGAGTCTTAGCAACGAAAATCAACAGAGAGGCATCCAGTGGGAGCTAAATAATACCTTTCTCAGCTACCTGGCATACGCCGATGACAAATACTTGCTTGCAAACAAGCTTTGCGAGCTGAAGTTACTAACTCAAGCCATGCAGGAGAAGTCAAACGAAAGTAGTCCTTATACATTTTTTGTTTTGGTTTACGATGGTGGCTGTCAATATGATATACTTAGACCTGCCTTAGGTCCGTTGTGATACTATTGCAACTTTTTCCTTACGCTATGAGATCCCCGGCTTTTATAAATGAGCTTAGCTTCGTTATTTGGAGATGCGCTATATCCGCTAAATCTGTTAAAATGCACTCTCAAGCGTGTAAAGTCTTCTTCTACCTAATCCTTCATAACATCAGGGCGGAGTCAATTATCACTCCGTTAGATAGACTAAAGGTGGAGAGACCTATCCGTCTCTGGATCTCGTCCCTGCTTGGCTGCAGGGAAATTAATTCGGTCGCATGGGCTAAAGCCACTAGATTCGTTCACAGGGGGACGCCGTAGCGAGGTGTCCTTTCGCCCCTACTTTAGCTAGTTATAATTGACGAAGTTCTGATAATGCTAAATAAGGGTGGAGTTAAGGTAGTAGCATACGCCGATGACTTGGTCCTGATGGTATCGGGACTGTTTCCCTCAGTCATGGCTGAGATTTTAAAAAGGTCACTGGCTGTAGTCAGTCGCTGGGCTGCCACTTGTGGCCTCAGAGTCAACTCTGACAAACCAGAGCTGGTGCTACTTACCAGAAAATATAAACCTCCACCCTTTCGACTTCCCAAATTAAACAGCCACGTTCGCCCGCTTTCATCGGAAGTTAGGTATCTTGGAGTCAGACTTGACTCCAAGCTCCATTGAAAGCTACACATTGAAAATCGTGTAAAGAAGGCCAGTATAGCCTTCTACTCCTGCAAATCTATGTTCGGTAAAAAATGGGGACTCAAGCCACAGGCCGTGCTGTGGATATACAACGTAGTAATTTTGCCAATTTTAACGTATGGATGCCTGGTTTGGTGGGAAGCTCTTCGGAAGGGCTATAATATCACTAAACTGGGAAGGGTATAAAGGCAGGTAAAACTTGCCCCAGTGCTGCCCTGAATGTCGTTTTGCACTTCCTTCCCATCGACTTTTCCGTCATTTCCATCGCAGCTCAAAGTGCAATCTTTTTGGACCAGTGCTTGACTGCAGCACTAAAAAATATGCTGTGTGTGACTGTGCTTTGGCTGCGCAAGTTTCAACAGTTCAGTTGCGCTTTTTTAAACAGCTGTAAGCAAATAATATGACTTTAGCTGCGAAAAAAGAGAACACAGCGTACCAACCTCCAAAATAAGCATGCATTACTTGGTACTTTGTAACCCTTTAATAACTATGAGGTTTACTACCTGCTCGACCTGGAGAGCATCTGTGGTATCTTATAACTTAAAAATAAGATAACAAAGCCAAAGCAAATCGCAGCCGCAAAACGTCAGTACAGATTTGTTTTTTGGGATTGCTTTACATTCGCTGTGACAGCTTCAATTCTCACTGCCAAAGTATTGCCCATGAATAAAAACCCGAAAGCAATTTCAAATGATGATATGGAGGCATGAAAAGCGGCTCAGGTGTTAACAGATGTTAACTTGAATGATGTCTCTCTTGTTTTTAATAATCCTCATTCTAGAATTTAATGAGCTCTTACTCAATATTAATTTTCAATCAAATCCAAAACACCATCTCAGATATTTTTGATAATATTCATATCTAATACAAATATTCTTTCATTTTTATTTACCCGTCCCACTCCGCTTCGTTTGCACGTAATTTGCATTTAAAACAAGTAGCGCAAACGTTCCATAGCCACTATGAAGAAGAGGAAAATAGGTAGGTAAACAATTTCAAAGAAAATAGCCAAAGAAAAGAGAAGTAGAGAACGTTCAGCTGCTGCCAACTGTCAGTGTTTGAGTAACGTGACTTCAAAAGACACGGCGCCGAAAGCGTTGCAAGCATACGAGGGTGTAAGAGGGAAATTCAAATACCTATGAGCACATGTACTGCACACTGTTTGCCGATATAGTGTGTGCCATAAGTATGTGTACTTACAAAATTCCCGTTTCGATTGGTAGTAAAATAAAAGCTAGTGTTAGGAATAACCAATAGAGAAAATATGTACTTTCAAAATTTGAGCCCATAGCTGGAGATGCATTCGCAAAAATATTTCTATGCTTATTAGAGTTAAGTTAAAGTTAGAAAAGAAAGCTCCTTGGAAAGTAATTTATAGATGCATTTTACCCTGAAAGAGTAAAAAATGTCGTTGGTTCTTGCTTTTGTTTCAGCTTCCCTTTCCTGATGCCAAAAATCAGGTCGATCACTGTGAAAAAATGATAAAGGACTCTCGTACTAGAATTCATTTTGTTCTCGTGATCGAAGAAAGTGAAAGCTTTATGTATTCACCGAGTAATTCTTTATAAGATATTACATCTATGTAGTTTCTTATGCTATTTAATCTTAATATAATATAATAAAGAAGCTTTGACGAGGAGCTTGCCCAAGTTAGTTTGATACAGCCGTAAATGTTTGTTCTCTATTCTTAAAATTTTTTTATTTTTGTTTAGATGCCTTCGCTCTTACAGCAACCATCGCCTACTGCATTGCGTGGCACGGCCTCTAAAATTATCCCTCCTCTTCTACTGAGGAGACACCCCTCCCGAGACTATTTTCTGCATTACTTTGGGAGGGCCCAGAAAGGCATCCACAAAGGATCGATCCTATTCACCCACGTCTAGGTTCACCATATTTGTAGCCAGCTTTCATGCTATAGGCTCGTCTTCTTGTGTCGCTGTCTGTGAAGCTTCATTTTGTTGCACTCTGTCGGGGTCTATCGATGTATCTCTCTACCGGGTCAATACGAAGTGTCATCTATTTACATGGTGACCTCGAGTGGCATGTGACTTCGTGTCCTCAGGTTAACTTAGGTCTTATGTTTGGCAAGTTTCAGGCTAAAGGACTTTACAGTTTCAAAGGACTAAGTTTTCAGAAAATAGTTCTAATTATTGTATTTATACTGACTGTATGGTATATATAAGTATTCTGACTTGATATGATTAAATCATCTTAATCAAGTAGCGATTACGGCTCAGGATGACCCGGCAAATATGGACCGATACTCCTCCAGCCCATAGGCCACATCAGACGGTTGTTTTCAATGGAGGTTCTGGTTGTCCTTAAATGGCTTCGGTTTGCTATTGAGCCCAAATAGGGCAATTTTGCTTATTGACATAGGCATTAAGCCGAAAATGGCTCTCATTGTTGAATAAAACTCCGGTCTCATAAGTTGGTCTGAACGCGCGTTGATTTTCGTAATACAATTATACGATTTGCAAACGTTGCTGAGGCGTACGTCTTTGCGTGATGAAATGTCAATGAATACTGAAAGAAATGATGTATTTAGTTTGACAGTAGTCATGCGCGATCTGTTAAAAAACCGCTATTGGAAAAAACGCCTCCAATCTGATCACCTTTCCGTTGAATAGCGCCCTTTAAACTTAAACCTGAACTATTTTCAAAATTTCCTAATGAATGCATTAATATTGTTTTTCCTACAGGTGTATAGAAAGGTACATTACAATAGTTGATTATATTTCAACAATTAGAAAATAAAGTATACGCAATGGCTACCTTTGCTTACACTTCCCTTTTGATACTGTAAACTAAAAACTTTCTTTAAAAATCGAAATTGATGAGAAAATAAAAAAAAACTGAGTATGCAGAATTATTATACGAAATCTATAGTTTCACGTGTTATAACATTCTTCCGTTGCACGGTGTAGTACGTTCATAGTTCCATACTAAGACCAAGATGACAAGTCAAAGGTGGCGGTAAAAAATAAATATGCTGTTTATGGCCTCAGTAGAATATCGAATGCAATGGCAAAGCGATGACCTCAACGATCCCGTTATGGTAGACTAATTGTCGGAAATGTGATGAAATCATGATTTAAATTTGGTGTAAATTTACTCATAAGCAAAAAATGTATCTAGTAGTATATTAGAAATAATTTGTGGCATCAGTTCAATTGCTCTTTGTGATGATTGGGGCCTCTAAAATCCAGTTTTAAGAATGTTCACAAACATGGAGGCCACTGGAGTATTACTATCAATCGGTATTTCTATCATACTACTGTTGCATTTTAACCTAACGGTGGGACATTCGGTGAGTTCGCTTCTTATTCCATTTCTTTTTACTGCTTCATTATTTACTTTGCCGGAAGCTTACGTGAGTGACTACTGACTTTAGGTTTAGTTGCTGAAACGTGCATTTATCGCAATGCACAAGTATGCATTTAACACGTTGAGTGTCATGTGCATTGCCGACATGTTTTTGTTTTTTTTTCTATTTCCTTGATAACTAATAAATTACAATTGGGCGTAGTAAACTTAACTTTTGCTGATATTGGGGCATAGGACGATAATTTGTTTTCGTTTCTCGGGTAAAGAAGATCTTATCCGGTTGATTTACCGCTTCAACGCGGAGCATAGTTCGGTAGATGTATGATTAAATCCATTCACGCTGCCGTTCTTTTACGCTAAGGCTCCTCCGCCACCGCCAAATGCCACTAAATCTCTTTAGTCACCTACCATACATCCCACTGGAGTTGGTTACCCAATCTTAAGTAAGGTTGCTGGGCTTAGCAGTGTGGCTCATTTTAGTGTTTCACGGTAATTCGAACCTACGTCTTCCGAATGGTAGTCACGCTCCAACCCATTCGACTACGGCGCTGGCGGAAGAGCTTAAAACCACTGAATGAGAGAAAGACTGCCTATATTGACATTACTGGGGCGTGTAGAACATGCGCCACTGCCGCCCCTAACGTTTTATACACTTACTTCCCGTTGATCTTCAAGTTCAATCCATTACTGCTCTGGAGGCCAGGTATGGTAGCATTTTGAGGCAGATTTCTTCTTACTTCTCTGTACTTCGTTAAGATCTTTTCCTCCGCAAACTGAGTTTTGGGGTGTTGTTAGGGCTGTCTTTTCAAGGCTGGATGGGAAAAAGGGGAGAGTCTGCACGAACATAGGTACCTCTGTTTTCATCGACGAAGTCGAAATAGTAGCTGGAGTTGAAGCGCGGGTTTGTTCCAAATCAGCCAATATTTCGGTCTCCTTTAAAATGCCGCAAACGAACAGCGTTGTTCAAGCAGAGGTCTACGTAAACCTGTAAGCATGCAAAATGGTTAGGAATCGCTGTTGGGAGGAAAACATTAATATTTTTTTCGAAAGTCAGGCTGCGATCAAGGCCTTATCGTCGCCGTATTGCAGCTCTCGTCTCGTAAACTCCTGTAAGGAGGAACTCAAATGTCTCGAACGTGCAGGAAACATTTCTATTGACTGGGTTTCAGGGCATAGGAACGTAGAGGGAAATGAAATTACAGATGAGTTTGCCAGGCAGTTGTCGACAGAACCGGTCAGCTGTCCCCATTTCAGACATCGGTTTCGCCTTGACCTTTGTTAAAGGGAAACTGCACAATTTCTGTCTTAAAAAAAGCGCATGACAGATGGAGGTCTGACTCATCGTGTGCTATCTCAAAAACACTTTGGTCTCAGCACGAAAAAAGCAGGACGCTTAAAGTGCTGGTGATCCCACGCCACTCAATTCCCAAACTCATAGCGATAGTCACCGGTTACTGGGTGAGTTGCGTACAACTCTCATTGCGGAAGCTATCCGGCAGCGAAAAGACTGTTGACGACTTTCTTGCAAATGTCCAGGTCTGGCGGCTAAGCGGTTCCTTAGTGTGCCTTTTGGGGATAATCTGAGACAGTTTTCTCCCCTAGATCCCGTTTCTCTACTTCACTACATCAGCAGCACTGAACGACTTTTTTTTTTACTTTAAGTTTAATAATTTTCCGCAGGTAGGCGTCTGCATTATGTTTGATACCTACGGCATTCTAGTGATATTTGTAGTGTAGCCATGGTACTCTTGTCTAAGCGACCTATCTATCTAGAATAAGGGGCCTGAATAATCTAAATTTGTTTATATGCGGCGACTCTCAACGCGTTAAGTATGCATGTGAGTGCATGGCTTTCTGTGTGCACCGAAAAGTTGCCGCCGGAAGCTGTCACGACAGGACTCTGTGCACTCTCTTAGAAGTTCAAAGCAGCCGCTGCACCTCCACACACGAATATTTTGCAAAACAAACACACATTATTACCGCGAGCGTGCATTTACTCATACATACACACCTACTCATACTTGCATACGTCGTACGTATTGACTGACGCACGTATTCGTACTTGTATTTGGTCTTGGGCTTAGCAGCTATTCGTACGTTTGTGACGTGCTTCGGAGATAATTTTATGAATAATTTCTAGTGGATATTGAATATTTTTGCAAAAGATGTAAGAATTTGTGCTTTCTAGAGAGGTGATGAATCGATAGATATTTGTTCGGCACTTTTTCATATTATTTTTGCTTTTAGAGAAATATTCATATTGGAAAAAAAACAATAACAAAAATTTAATGGATGTAACTCCAGTATGGAAGTGAGCAAGTGCTACTTTAAATGCAGTACAGCAGAGTAGATGAGAAAAAATGCAATGTAGTATAAGGGATACTCTTAACGGACTCAGCTATTTCTGGACTCTTTAAACACAAAATACATTTAGTTGCTTCATACTTGGTAAGCTTTAATATTTTAGGCTTGAAATTGAAATTTGAAAAGTTGAGCCAAGAAGCACCGAGAGATGCTTTTAAGCTCTGGAAAGGGAAAAGGTAGATAGTCAAGGAGGAAGCAACAGAAGGAAAAAGATAGGGTAGGATAGAGAAATAGAGATAGTTAGACCTGTTCAAATCTTCCCGATTCTAGCGCGTCGTTAAATATAAGTATGTGAGGCCTGACTTTGAATTTATGGAACACAACAGACTTCGTACTTGGTACAATTGGTACAACACGAAATAAGTTTTCTTTTCTGGAATTGCTTTGAAGTTAACCAACGACAATGTCGTAGAGCACCCAGACTTGGACACTCACACAGATAGTAACTGTAGAACTGTTTCCCTAGAATCTTCTTGGTTGCAGCTACATCTGTTGTTGTACGGCCACTCCATCTTCTTAGTATGGTCTCCGATAGGCCAATATTGTTGAAGTAATTCTAAAGCGATCTGTTCTTGGTTTTCTTAACAACTTGTCAGTTTGGGACTTGTTGTAATCTGGCCACGTTTCCTTCGCTATTTTGCAGGTATCGGTGTTGATCGATCTGTCAACAGCCTGCTTATGCGCTTGCAAAAAGATGACCCTTTTGTAGATGCCTTGGGGCAGCCCACTGCTACCACTTCGGATACTCTAGAGGAAGCCCTTTGTCTTGCCAGCTTATCAGCTTCCTCATTTCCTTCTATGTTCCTACGGCCAGGTACCCAGATGAGGGTGATGTCTGTCGCGTGCGCTAAAATATTAAGGTTTTTTTTTGCATTGTCTGACGATTTTTGAATTGGTTGTAGGTGACTTTAAAGCTAAGATGGCTGCTTGACTATCTGAAAATATGCATACTTCCGATAGTGGTTGCGAATGGTTTTTAATTGTGCTGGAGGTTTCTCTTATCCCGAGAACTTCTGCATGAAAAATACTATTCCAATTCCCCAAGCGAAAGGACTTGGAAGTGTCGAGCTCTTTCGAATATATACACCAGCGCCGACGCCGCAACATATCTTGCATCCGTCAGTGTAAACCGTAGTTGTGTTCTCTTTGACTACTGAATTCCAATCCCATTCCTTTCGTGTAGGGAATTTCACCTTAAACGCTATTCTGAAGCCTAGAGTAGCGGTAGTAAAAGCTGATGAGCTGCTAGTAAGACTTTGCCTGTCCAAAATAAAACTATGAACATTGGCTCAAACTTTTTAGTTTCTTTTCTATAACTCACTTAAATTAATTTTTTCATTTACATATGTTCTGACTAAATAAATTTCTTAAAAGAAAAAATAGATATTATTATAAATAAATAAAACTATTGGGAGGTTGAATTAGTTTTAAAGGTGACACACAGATGGCGCTATTTATCACTTTATCGCGTTGGCAATACTGAATATATATTCATGACAAAGCCTCATCCCTAGGCTTTGTTTATCAGTATCTGTCATTTCGCTGAAGTATAAACAACGCAGTGTTTTCGTGCTCCGAGTATGCCAACTTTCGTGCCGTCGAAACGCAATTTGTGGGAAGCTTTGCTTTTCTGCTTCAATTTGAAAAAAAAAATACAGCCCAAGCCCGTGAATTGCTGCAGGAGGCCTACCCAGACCATACTCCGTCGATTTCAACATGTGAGTACTGGTTTCGACGATTCAAAAGTGGTGATTTTCACACCGAAGACAAGGAGCGTCTTGGCCAGCCCAAAAAGTTCGAGGACGCGGAATTGGGGGAATTGGTAAACGAGGACTCGTGCCAAACCCAAGAAGAGCTTGCTGAATCATTTGGCGTTGATAAATCAACCGTTTGCAAGCGTCCAAAAGCGATGGGAATGATCCAAAAGCAAGGACATTGGGTCCCGTACGAGTTGAAGCTGCGCGACGCCGAACGGCAATTTTTTACGTGCGAATTGCTGATCGAGCGACAAAATCGGAAGGGTTTTTTGCATCGGGTGGTGACTGGCGACGAAAAATGGATCCACTACGATAACCCAAAACGCAAAAAATCATGGGGTTTGCCCGGCCACGCATCAACGTCGACGGCCAAGCAGAATATTCACGACAAGAAAATCATGCTCTGCATTTGGTGGGATCAGGTCGGCGTCGAATATTTTGAGCTGCTCCAACCGGGCGAAACAATCACGGGGGATCGTTATCGACTGCAATTGATGCGTTTAAGCCGGGCATTGAAAGAAAAACGGCCGGAAACGGTAAAAAGGCACGACAAGGTTATTTTGCAACATGACAACGCTGGGCTGCATGTTGCTCAACCTGTCAAAAAATACCTTGGAACGCTTGGCTGGGAAGTGTTACCCCACCCGCCGTATAGACATAGCTCCCTCCGATTATCATTTGTTCTGGCATATGACTCTCGATTTGGCGGACCAGCGGTTCTCCTCGTACGAGGCTACCAAAATATGGGTTGAGTCATGGATAGCCAAGCAGCGGCCAGAATTTTGGAGAAACGGCATCCGGAAATTGCCCGAAAGATGGGCGAAAGTTGTAGCTAGCGATGGCCAATACTTCGAATAAAATATTTTGTACCGTTTTTTCACAATAAAGCCCCAAATCTTCGAAAAAAACCTTTAAAACTAATTCAACCTCCCAATAAAAAAAAAACATAGCCATTTAGGTGATTTTTTCATGTAAAGGCCAAAACTGGTGATATTTTCAAATTGGGGGACATCAGAATTCGTTTTAGAGGTATGGTTGCTTCGGCAAAGTTTCTTATTTTGATCCCTAGAATACGATTTTCACAGAGTAATGAGCGATTTTTAAATCGACCCGCCCTAATGAACAAACATCCTAGCATTCCAAAAACTAGCCTCTTTTATCCTGAACAGGTGGAGCATGACATTAAGTCTCTCTGTTGGGGCCATATCTCCAGTTATTCCTGCGCACGCTGCTCGTTTTACGCTGGTTAGCCGCCTCACGTTGTACTGTTTAATGTTCAATGCAGGCGAGTTTAAGTTTTAAACCTCAGTCTGTATTGATAACCCGTTTGCAAGTTTAATAAGCCACATACGCTTTTTCTATCCACTTCCCTACATTGTGCCTTTAGTTAAGCTTCGGATATACCACTACTCCCAGATGTGTCGCTCTGTCTGTAAGCGGAATTCAACCCCATTGATTGATGGAAGTCTGAACTGAGGAATATTGCTATTAGTTGTAAACAACATTAATTACGTTTAACTTGAGTTAACATTTAGGTCACTGCTCCCAGACCGTTTACGTATTTTCTCCAGAGTTCGTTCTAGTATTTCGCTAAGAGTAGAAGTAAATAAACTTTTTGTTAGAATCACGACGTCATCTGGGTATGCGTGAAGATCACTCCCCCTCTGTTGAGTTGCAGTAGCGAGAGTGGAGACAAGACCCCACCCTGTGGATCCCTGCTTCCTGTTGCGTCTCCGTTTGATGCTAGAATAATTCTGTTCTGAAGCATACATCGGACCCAGTTACTCACGCAGTCATTGACACCGATGCTCCCATGTGAGAGGAACCTGAGAGTATGCCACACATACCAATGGTCATACCACTGCACTGAGACATTAGAAGACTAGTCTATAGCATGAAGCTGGCTACAAATATGGTGGACCCAGACGTGGGTGAATAGTATTGGTCCATTTAAGAGACACCGTTCTGGGTCTTCCCGAAGTAATGCAAGGTAGTTCCGGGAAGGGAGTTTCCCCAGAAGTAGAGGAGGGATTGTTTTAGTGGCTACACCATTCGACGCAGTTGACGACGGTCGCTGTAAGTGCGAAGACAATTTAAACCCTCCTCACCCACCACAAAACAAAAAAAAAACTCCGATAGTTATGCAAATCTTACTTGGAAAAGATCTTCCTGAGTTTGCCCATACAAGTATCATAACAGAGATGACGGATCAAAATAAAGAAAAAGATCTCCGGTTGCACTACTGCAAGGAGCATTTAGTAAGCCTTGCAAGGATATGACGGACAAAAGCCCATCGAATTTGCCCCTTTACTGCTGGTAAAATTCAAATGTGAAGCTAGGATGATGGAAGAACTGACTCATAGTAATACTCTGGTCACACCCACATTTGTGAACATTCCTGAAACTGGATTTTTGAGGTTTCAACCTTCACAAAAGGCACCTGCACTAATGCTACAACATATTTCCAATTTATTGCTGGATAGACATGTTTTTCTTTCATTGCGCATAAATTTAAGCCAAAATTGAAAATATTTAATTCGAAATCTAAAGCTTCCTATACGGGAAGCCGGCCGGATGGAGACTGACTGTCAGCAACAAGACTAAGACAAAGAGTGACAACTAGAAATTATGCAAGCAAGGAGGAAACAGAACTAAGCAAAATTAAATGAATTCATTACCATAAACAAATTTATTTAAACTGACAAATGCCGTGAGCGGCAGCAACAACCAACGGCAGCTTCAGATAGCTAAAGCCGTAGCAGCTGAGCGTGACGTCGGCAACGTGAAGTTTATTTCAAGAAGTTGTCAAAAGTTCGTGAGCACAAAATACGGAAAGAGCAGGGTACAAAAACAAAAAAATCGAAAAACCAAAAAAAAAAAAACACGAAAAAATTGCATAAATAAAAAAATTAACTAAAGAAACAGGAAAAAATTGCAGTGAAGAAGATGCATCATAAGCAGGCGCGCACACAACCAAACACATAAATAATACGAATATGCATATTATATGTACGTATGTGTTGAATCACATGCACACACATGCACGAAAATATACACTTATACACACGTAAGTAACGAAGTCACCGGTAGTCACATAGACACAAAGAAAATAAAGAGGTGAAGAAAGAAAGCACAAAAAAAACTGACTAAATGAAGAAGGAGTAGTGCAAAGGCAAATTGAAGCTGCAGGCCGAGAAGGAGTAACATGAAACGAAGATGTAGCAGCATGACGACAGTGGCGCTTGAGTATAATCAAATTTCCGACAAACAACAAGAAGCTCATATGCGCTTGTATGTGTGTGCTGGTATGTGCATGTCCTTTCGTATGCCTCGAGGTTGTACACGAAGTGGGGAGAAGCGTAAAGCAAGCGGACCCAGGAAGACTACTCGTATGCTGTCAACTTGTCCGCCGACAGGCAACACAGTAAGGAGTTCTTTTTTTTTTTTAATATTTATTTATATATTTCTCTGCAAACGTATAAGCCCGCAGACGAAGACACGAATGCACCTCACTGCATACTGCTTTTTGTTTGTGGATTAGTGTGAGTATGTGAAATAATTTCAAAGTAGGAAATAATTTTTTTCGCTTGTGCAAAAATATTGTGTGCAATGAATTTCCAAGCAGTTCATTTGCTTTGCGAATTGTGCAACTGGGTTTTCTTTATTTTTTCGCTACAAAGCACTCCTCGTAATAGGATCGGTGAACGCTGCAGGAGGGATCCACTATAATAGTGTGTGTGTGTGTGTGGGTACTATACTTTCTTATGCATGACTAACTGGCAAACAAACGAAACCGATTACAAAGTCATTAATTGCGCTTGCTGCAGTTGTGACCTCCGAAATACCACACAAAACTACATATTTATGAGCAACAAATACTGGACTGAATAAAATGGGCTGCAATTAGCAAATTCTACCGCATTTGACAAAAGCGATAAATATATATATATATATATTAGGCCAGGTCGATTTGTGGGGAGGCAAAAAAATCGCCTATTGCTCTGTGAAAATCATATTCTAGGGATCAAAATAAGAAAATTTGCCGAAGGAACCATACCTCTAAAACGAATTCTGACGTCCCCCAATTTGGGTCGAATTTTTTAGTTTCTTTTCTCATTTAAAGGCCAAAAATGGTGATATTTTGAAATGATTGTATGGGGAACCCCCAGGGGAGTTCCAGGGGGTGTGCCACTGGCATCGGTGGATCGGCCGTCCAAAGTTAGTGGGGGTCGGCCATACATTTGGACTCGATTGGAGCACTCTAAATGAGTCAAAGTGGGATTTTTCGTTCGACCCAAATTGGGGGACATCAGAATTCGTTTTAGAGGTATGGTTCCTTCGGCAAAGTTTCTTATTTCAATCCCTAGAATACGATTTTTACAGAGCAATGAGCGATTTTTAAATCGACCCGCCCTAATATATATATATAATTGGCGCGTACACCCTTTTTGGGTGTTTGGCCGAGCTCCTCCTCGTATTTGTGGTGTGCGTCTTGATGTTGTTCCACAAATGGAGGGACCTGCAATTTCAAGCCGACTCCGAACGGCAGATATTTTTGTGAGGAGCTTTTTCATGGCAGAAATACACTCGGAGGTTTGCCATTGCCTGCCGAGGGGCGACCGCTATTAGAAAAATGTTTTTCTTAATTTTGGTGTTTTCACCGAGATTCGAACCAACGTTCTCTCTGTGAATTCCGAATGGTAGTCACGCACCAACCCATTCGGCTACGCCGGCCGTAAAAGCGATAAATACCTGAAACAAAATTAAATTACTTACTTACTTATGTGTCGCTACTACCGTGTGTCGGTTTTGGCCGGATCAAAAATGGTACGCCAGCTGTTTCTGTCCTCCGCTCGTTGGTGCCAGTTAAAAATCTCGAGTGAAGACAGGTTCTGCAGCATTTAGAGATGTGGTTTTCCCCTTCCACTCCTTCCTTTTTAGGTTGCCGTGTCGTAAATTCGCCTTGCTGGAGCGTCTTTTTTCATACGGGTGACATGGCCAAACCAGCGTAGCCGCTGTATTTTTACACGCTGAACTATGTCCATGCCCCTATATATAATAGCTCATACATTTTGCTGTTCCACCGTACGCAGCACACCTCACTAACGCAGAGGGTGCCAAAGATCTTACGTAGAATTTTTCTCTCGAAAGCTCCCAAAACTTTTTCATCCGCTATTGATATCGTCCATGCTTCTGCGCCATATATTAGGACGGAAATGAAGAACGTTTTGTAGAGTGCCAGGTTAGTCCTTCGACGAGAGAGAGAGCTCTACTTCTCAGTTGCCTACTGAGTCCAAAGTAACACCTGTTGGGGAGAGTTATTCCCCGTTTGATCTCCAAGCTGACGTCATTTCTGTTATTAATACTGGTAGACAAAGTCCGTCTCAACTTTGAATTGTTGGTTGTCAACACTGACATATTATCCAAGACGCGAAGACTCCCTATGCCCTATGGGTTGCCAGCAGGTACTTTGTTTTACCCTCATTCACTCCAAGACCTATTTTCTCGCCTCTCTCTTTAAACTGGAGTATGCCGAGCATACAGCGCGTTTGGTTTCGCCGATAATGTCGATGTCGTCGGCATATGCTAGAAGCATGGTACTTTTATGAAAGATAGCTCGACAGCGCGAACAATTTTTTCCAGCAAGAGGTTGAAAAAGTCACAAGATAGAGATTCGCCTAGTGCGAAACCTCGCTTGGTATCGAACGGCTCGGATAGGTTACTTCCAATTCTGACGGCGCTTGTGTTAACGCGAAGTGTCATCTTACACAGCCGTATTAGTTTTGCGGGGATAGCAAGCTCAGATATAGCGGCATAGAGGTAATGTCTATTTATGGTATCAAAGACGGCTTTGTAATCGACGAAGAGGTGGTGCGTGCCGAGTTCTTTTTTGTGGATTTTCTCCAGCATTGGCGTATTGTGAAGATTTGGTCTATGGTGGACTTACCAGGGCTCAATCAGTTTAATTCATCATCATCGTTGTTTCCTTGAATCCCCAGTGTGACATAGGGCGCCAACAACACATACGCACCATCTCATCTGATTACTGGATAACGACTTCATTTGCTTCCAGCTCAACCCGGGTTGAGCCATCTCGCGATCCATAGTTCTTTTCTAGATTTCCTTTGGCCTACCAGGCGCTCTTCCTCTCGCTGTGAGTGGGTTTCATTCCATTGCCTTCTTTGCTTCTGCCCACTTTCATTTCTGTATTCGAATCCAAATGTCTAGCGACTTCATGTTTGCTTTTTCGAGCAATTCCTTGTTTGCCATTATTTTTGGTCAGAAAATTCAGAATAAAATCCTTAAACAGTGGTTGGCAAAAACTTGTAAGGGACTGGTTATAGCGGGGAGGATTTTTCAGGTAGAGCTACTGCATAACAGTTGTTAGTACTTTCGACTTGAAGAGCCTAAGTTTTAAACTTAAACTCAGGTTGTTGTTTCGCCATACATCCCGAATTTCCCTCTGGCTTTTTCGATTCGGGAGCGTATGTCAACATCCGTGCCACCTCCTGGGGCAGTTTAGCTGCCGAGGTAAGTCGATTCCCCCACTGTTTCGACAGGGTAACTGCAATCATCACACACCCGTCCACCTTCTTTCCCAGACTCCTCAACTTCGACTTGTCATAGTTGATTTTAAGGCCGACAGACCTGGCTGCGCTATAAAGCGCGGAACCCATTTCCTTATGTTCGTTCAGGCGACGTGCCAGGAGACATATGCCGGCAGCGTAATCGATGTATTGTAGCGTGATTTATATTACATTAAACTCAGCAGAACGCCTGTGCTCAGCATATAACTGCCATTGGTACCGTCGACAGCCCGACAGTCTTGAGGATGACGACACTGCAAAGCGTTTTGTCTGTAGCTGTCCGCCGTTTTCCAGAATCAGACTTAGAATATTGGGTTGCGATATACTAAACTAAATTTCATACCCATCTTCTTCCGGATCTCTTAAGATTCATCAATGAATCCAAGAGATTTGTGGAAGAGTGACCTCAAACAAATTTTTTCGTCTTACCACCCACATTTGATCTTTCCTATCTCTATTATTTCTACTGAAATCTATCCGGGTGTAGTACAATGGTCTCCTGACTGAGTGCTTGGACTTGTTCAACCGCCCACAAATCTAATCTAATATTAACATTCAGAATGAAAATAAAAATATGTGGAAATTTCTAAGTTTTACTTACACTTTTGTTATTTATTGATTTATTTATTATTTTGTCACTGCGGAGTTTAAAATAAATCCATCTTCCTGGCAGCAGCAGCAAATATTAAAGTGAAAACAATTTTAACTTAAGTTGCTCATCCACAAAGTTAAATTTTGAATTTAATTAGTTTTCCTTAAATTTTGCAAAAAATTTGTAGCAATTTCGCGCAATTATTTCCATTAAATATTTAAGTAGACTGTGCTTAGCACTTAACAGCAACGAATTTGCTGAAAATTAACTCGGATTGATTTCATTTAACCAACTCTCCCCCACACCGATATTGAATATTACGTATACGCCACACCCTCCATTTGGTAGTGCGAAAGCTCAGTTTTTGGTTGTCCGTTCATTTGCCGTGTGGAGTTTTTAGTTGGGCCTCGAAAATTGCATTTACAACCACAAAAATTATTTTGAAAACTTTTCTTTTGTTTCCGCTTTTGGGTGGTGCAAAAGTTTTTCCGCAAACGCACACAAGCGCAAGGCTGGAATTTCGGTGCACTGTGTGTATGTAAGCATGTTTTTAGTTTGCATAATCGTATTTACCTACATAGTATTTGAATGGCGGCCGCTTGAGTGAGATTGCTTTTTGCTACTGACTGCCGCTGCGTGGGTATCTCGTCGTTGCTGGGCGTTTATGCTGTTCGTGATTTCCGTAATTTAACTATTCGAAATATGCAATCCAACATATTCAGACATATGTACACATCCGTATGTATGCAGACATGCGTACGACTATGTGTGCAAAAGTCATGCACTTGCAACTTTATGTTGGCGTGTTTTTGTGCCTTTGCTTTTTGTGAAGTGAGTATTTTTTGCACCACAAAACCACAACTTTTGGTTAGAATTACTGTGGAAAAACAAAGGCAAGCAAGTGCAGGTAAAACTAAATAAAGTTAGTAAAACATAAAAGAGCAAAAAAAAAAAAAAACAAAAGAACAAAAGAGAAAAGAAAAAAACATTTTGAGAATTCCTGACTGAAAAGTGAGCTAAATGCCAGTGGAAGTGTTGAAAGTGTTTGAAGTGTGGATTTGTTAAAGATCAACCAAGTGGCAGTGATAAGCCAAGTGAATGTCATTATTATTTGCGAAAGTTCTCCACAGGTTTTACGCAATCACACGCCAACAACACGCACGCATGCATATGCACATACATTTCACTTGCCAGCAGCGGGTGTAGGTACACTTGCACTTGAGGGTGTGTGGGTTTATGATCTGCTCTTCACAGCGGTTTGTTTGTTTGCTTAGTGTAGGAGGAGTGCTTGCAGGCGCGCCAGCGTGGTTATGCTTGTCTGTATGTGTGTGCTAACATGCGAAACCATACATACCTACCGCATGTGGGTATTTATGTGCAGATATGCGCACTTGTGTGTGGCATGTGCATTGTTGCATGCAAATGGCATGCGATACTGGTGTCGGATTAAGTTTCGTTTATGGAAAATATGCACTTTTTTCTGCCAACTAAAATTCTATGACAGACAAGTAGTTAGCATGTAACCGCTATGTATGCAGGTGTATATGTCTATAAATGCGTATGAGTAGATTTTTGCTTATACAAAAATTAACGAACAAAAAATACTTTTTGAAGTTAAAAGTCAAAAAAATTTAAGATAAAAAAATTAAAATTTAAAACTTGAAACTTAAAACCTCGCAGTGTCGTTGAAAGTGGAATAACTGATCAACAATAGTAATAACTCATTGACTCTAAAATCTTCTATTTCTGACAACAATCCTATATTCTGTTCCTCAGGATCGCATTTTTGGTTCATTACTCTTCATTACTCTTCATCATCTTTATTAATGATTTATCTGATTGCTTTCAGTGTTCGGCATTTTTTTAATATGATGGCATCGTAAACATTTTGGCATCAGTTTTAACCTTTTCCTTGACTTTTTTCTTACAGACAAAACTAAAGTTAATATGATTGATCCGATGGAAAGACTTTTGTTCATCGTGAAAAAAAAAACCAGTCCCCAGTATACAACAAAGACGTGCTCTATGTACGGTGGGGGTAACTTGAAAGTTGAGGGGTCATTTTCTTGGAATAGAATTCGCCCCATTAGTGATAATTAATGGCTATATAGATAAGTAGGCTTACCTTGATATAATCGAAAATACGATGAAGCCATATTCCTTCGAATCCATGCCCCTAAACGCATGCATGATAACGACCCTCGCAGCGAAAGCAGTGGCTTTCCAAAGAAAGAAAAAAACTAGGGTCTGTCAGACTCACGCACGGTAGAAGTGAAACTTCTAAGTTGGTTGTTCCATGCATGGGAGCCCCGGTTTAGACCTCTCCCCCCTCTCTCGTGTTAAATTCAGGTTTTCATTTTTTTTTTCAGAAAAGCGTAAATATTACTCATACATTTTTTATTATACATTGATAAAATATAGTTATAATTACAATGGAATCATAGGCACCTTTTCAACACATTTCTAGTATATACATCGATTGTATTCACAAATTATTCACATGACATCGCAAAATTTTCAGGATCACATTTATGTGATATATTTTTTGATATATTTATTTGATATATTTACTTAATATATATTTACCTTGGATTACCATGTATTTCATCAGGCATATTGGAGACAACTATCTGTTGATGAGTCGCATCTGATGCGCAAGTTTGCGTCACATCAGTCTCACTCTGACTCATTTTGCCCGTAACTTAATTGTTCACCAACACACACTGAATTTCCTCTAAATAGTTACGCAATAAAGAAAAATCAATAGCCGTAATACGTATATTCCTTCGATTTAGCGATATTGTTAAAAACTATTAAGAATATCGCTTCGTTCAGTGCGAATCACAGGTCAACGCAATATCCTAACCTCGCTTCACACTTACTGAACGGCTGATGCACGGCGTGGGTAGTTTGCTATAGAGCAGTGCTGTCCATCCCATACATCAATTGATGACACGTATTCTTACTCTCCATCGTTCAGTCGTTAGCAAACCAGCAACATGAATAGGCGACACTGCCTTATTAGCAGAATCTTCAATTTGCAACTCGAAAAACTGCTATTCAATTTTGCGCCTTCTCATTTCGTTAACTTTCCCTGCATTAACATTCCCTGGTTTTAGAAAGTTATTGAAAATATCGTAGATACACTTTATTATCGACGCAAAAAGCAATTAATGAGTGCCTAAAATTATGCAACAGTTCTTTAATACAATACAAAACCACTACTGGCAAAGTAGTGCTATTTGACGGATTTCGGTAACGCTCCGAACCTACCGTTTCACTCGCCTATTTTCAATCTGCTTTGGGGCCCCCGACGCGCCTAAAGAAGTTTCACTTCAAAAAATTGTAGTTCCGGATTAACCAGCACAAAACGTCGACGCTAACCCCACTGAAAATCTGTGGTACAATGTTAAGCTTAGGATTGTGTAAAAGAAATTTTAAAATGCCAATGAACTATGGCAAGACGCAGAGGAAGCATGGAACTCTATTCCTTTCGAGAGATGACAAAAGTTATTAGAAAATTTGCTTCCCAGCTGTGAAGTAGTTTTAAAAAATAATGAATAGTCAACAAAATACTAATCAAGTGGGTAAGCAAATAAAGAAATTCAACTACTTTGAAATATTATTTTTATACAGTTTAGTGTACATGGGGTGCTTGAGGTTCAGCTATGTTCTTGTATTGTGGAGAGAAGCGAATGTTGTGTTTATTTCAAATACAGGAAAAAGCAACCCTCTTTTCATGAAGGAATATAGGCTCATTAGTCTGACTTAATTTCTCCTGAAAACGTTAGAGAAGATTCTAGATGAATACGGAGGAATTATCAAAGGTTCAACACGCTCACTGATGCATTGGCGCTACACGGCAGTAGTTAGACCGAGAAATCTGGCAGCGAAATCCGCGAGGAGGTTAGTGGCTGCTGGAGTATTCACCTGTAGAATCTTCGGATATAGCTCAATAGGAAAGAGGAGTTCAGGTTGCACAGACTGCATGACTTCGTACTCTAATTGGGAGAGAAGGTGTAGTATGAAACCTTCTCTCCCAATTAGAGTACGAAGTCATGCAGTCTGTGGAGGAGGAATGACACAAAGGCATGAAGCCTGGCCCTAGGACTTTTCACATCTACATAGACGGCTCTAAAGCTTTAAACGGAGTGGGACCTAGGATTTACTGCTCAAAACTAGGAATTAGGCAGCCTATCAATCTACCAGACCAGAGCAGTATTTTCCAAGCGGAAGTTTTTGCTGTGGGGAAAGCCGCGGAGCTAGCCTACACAAGAACAAGAATGAACTCAACAATTAAGGAGGACGTCTCAAAAGCGGATCCCCCAGTTTGCTTAGATTCGCTCATAAGCGTTGACATTCTACATGATGTCTACTTTCAGTACTCGTAGAGATCGGTCTCTATCTGGTATCATTAGGGATCACAAGGGCTTTGCTTGGCTTAATGCCAACCAGGCTAACCTAACCTAACCTTAGTGCACAGTTCAAAAAATATGACAAATTTCTATTTTTGTTTAATTATTATTTATTTTGTCCTTTGTTTTGATAATACTGAAGTAAAAGCCCATTTTAAAGAAATTAAAGAAAAATGCGAAGAAAATTTAAAAATAATTTGTGTGTGAAAAATTTCCCGTTTTAATCCTTGGATGCCAATGGCTAAAGTAGGTGTGGAACTCTTACGACTGTTGCGTAATACGAGTGAGATGTTATTATGAGCTTCAAATACATTCCACGTTTTAAGGTGGTCATTGGTTTGCCATATGACCTTCACAAACCTTCGAACTTTACCACATGCCTAATTTACTTTTCTCTTTTTTCTCCGATCACTATGACGTCTGCTAGTGGTGGAGCTTGTCACTTTAAAATACGCAAATATTCGTTCTCGCTAGTTTAAGTTTAGTTCTCATCGTGTTTCTGCAATCAAATTAATTCTAATTTTTTAGGTATCACTGCGTATAGTTTTATGAAAACTGGAGATCCATCAACTTTATATTATTTTTTTTTGGAAGCTTAAGGGGTACATACGTCCAGCAGCGCCAAAAATGCGATACAAGAAAAACTGTTTTTAGAAGGGAAATAAAGAAATTAGAAATAAATATAAAAAAATGGTATGCATTGTTTATTAGTACTTAAATATTATAAATAAAGGTCCTTTAATTTTTCTTTACAAAAATTAGTGTATAAAAACTGCCGTGACCCAAAGTGAAATGAAAAAAGTTGCTCCACGGTCTGCATCATTTCTCCTTGAAATGTTGATGGATATGTAAAAAGTAAAAAAAAATCTTTTACTCTATTGTTGTAGCTATAGTCTGTCGAGCTGGATTTTAAAATTTTGAAAAATTTTGCAATTTACGACATTTGGCAGAGTCGGTTCGTAAAACTCGAACATTTTTGGATCATGGTGAAGCAGCTTGTCGAACCGCAATACAGCACAAATGGAGGGACCTACAATTTTACACCGCCTCGAGAACGAGACATGGTTTTTTATGAGGAAATGTTTTCTTGGCAGAAATACACTCGGCGGTTGTTCAGTGTTCGCCTTAGAAAACACTTGCTTTATTAGTAGTTCGTGCCCGGATTTCGAAGTCACCACCCCATTCGGCTACAGTGGCTGCTATTTTTTTTGAATACTTTAATTAAAACCTTTGGCAAGCATATGTGAGCATGGCTGGATTATATTGTTCGAATGGATTGTAAACACTGCGGCTCTGAAAGTAGTCGATGCGGTACCAACTAGTGGTAACAGAAGAAGAGCAGGGCCTTTTTTGAGTTGACAAGATCAGGCGGAGAAGGAATTTGCATAAGTATATTTCGTGCGCTGAAATTACTGTGACTGATTTTTTACCTCTTCTGGATATTTTTTTATGAATAAATACATTGGATTTTCAAAAAATCTTGCTTAATTATTTCTTGGCCACTAATGATTTTCGGTTCGGTTCAATTCTACCTTAAAAATTGGCCTTTTGGCCCCTCTCTAGTTGCATTAATAATTAGCAGATACTGAAAAAAAGCATTTCTTACCTGAATATGCTTCCCATGAAAATCCCTCTATAGTCTCCTGGCAATTATGCTCCCGCGCATGAAGCTCCAAATAACAGAAAAAGTTTATTCTGATAGCTGTCGCTTCTCGCCGGGCAATGGCAAACCTTCGAGTGTATTTCTATATAAAACCATCTGCCGTTCGGAGTGAGCATAAAACTGCAGGTGCCTCCATTTGTGGGAAAATATCAAGATGCACACCACAAATAGGAAGAAGAGCTTGGATCCAAAAAGCGTGTAAGCTACAAATATATAAAAAGTGTATATATATAGGTAAATGTGGTATGCATTAGGTAGGTAGGAATGCTTGCCTTAGGAATGAAGACCACCTTGGTTTGTAACAAGTTACACGCCAAAAAGATCTTATGTAGGACGGAAACCACCAAGCTTTCAGTCTTCTGAAGCGTCACTGGCATGATACCATCAATACCTGGAGATTTGAAAGGGGAAAAGCTATCGACTGCCTAGTTTATTCTGTTGACAGACAGGATAGATGTCAGGGACATCGCAGGTAACCGCTCCTGCCGACTCGCGACTTCGTTGCAGACTGGAGCAGTAGAATTTCCGGGAAATGGGTATCAACAAGGATTTTTAAAGATTCACCTGCAAATTCAGCCCACTCCCCATTCACTCTTTTGACAAGAGTTTTACATGAATGGTCCTTAGAGAGGACCCTGCTGAGTCTGGCCGAGTCTTTACGGATTCAATGGATTTGCAGTACTCTTTCCAAGAG
This sequence comes from Anastrepha fraterculus, assembly GCA_037575425.1. Taxonomy (NCBI): domain Eukaryota; kingdom Metazoa; phylum Arthropoda; class Insecta; order Diptera; family Tephritidae; genus Anastrepha; species Anastrepha fraterculus. The sequence continues at coordinate 215,450 of JAYXIM010012507.1, read as the reverse complement.
TTCCGCTTCGCATCTCTAATGACTTTCTTATACTCTTTCAAAATTACTCGGTAATCTTGAACGTTTCTTATTTGATAACATTTATTGAAGACCCTCTTAACCTTCGCTTTCAAGTCGGTCAGCGTCTTACTCCACCAGGAAGGAAAGTCTTTCTTGCTAAAGAATACTGGATAGGCCAAATTAGAGGCAGTCTGATAGGACCTCTCTAAGTGTCGAGTTGTTCCCTAGTGGTAGTCAAAAACTTACTCTTGTTCAACTTTTTGCTGAAAACCCTATAAAAACGAGACCAATCAGTTCTGATAGTGTTCCTATGGGGTAACAAGGTTTCCCGAACGAAATCGTTTTTGAAAAGGATAAACTTGTGATCCGAAAATAGTTCATCCGTGAAACCGTCCAATTTTTAACCGTAATGGCAGAAGCGTTTGCCGAGAGAGAAATGTCAAGAACTTCCTCGCAACCTCTTGATGTTTCCGATGCCGGGAAAACCAAAGTTGGGTGTTGCCCTTCTTCCAGATAAGTATGTAGTTTATGGCTAAATATAATATCAAAAAGAGACTCACTTGGTTCGTTGATCTCGCTGCTGTCCCAAATGGTGAGTCTGGCATTCGTGTCGCAGCTGATCAGGATGTTCTCTTTCTGTGCAGGAGAGTATCTACCAAATGCTGCATCTCCTCTGGAGGTGCCGATCTGTCATGGGCCATGTAGGCAGACACCAAGCAGAAGCAACTGCCGCTGGATGGTTCCACTCTGACTACCGTCACGTCCGGTGAACTGAAATTAGATAGCAAGAAGGCATTAATTGTGTTCCTAACTAGGATACAGGCCCTAGGCTTACCATCAGTTGGTATGCATTAAAACGAATACATTTTGTAGAATGTTGCCAGATCTGGCTAATGACATGGCCCAGCCAGTTGGAAGATATATTTCACTTGCACAAATATGGGACACACACACACTTTGTTGTACTGCAATTAGGTATGTGTGCAATTTTCAATACTTTTACACTGACACGCGCGCAAGCCTGTTTATTTAAAGTTCCATTTACACTTACCTTTACGCTGGCCATGTTTTAATTAAATTAACGAAGAGATTAAATTCAAAGCCCAGGGGTAAATATAATATTAATCGCTTGAAATTAACCCAACATCTTATCGCTGATGATATTAAGTAATTAATTTACGCATTGCTAATTGAAAACAGTTATAAATTGACGCATCGCAAGCAAATTCCTAGTAGTACAGTTTTAGTCAGCCTCTGCCATACGAAAAGTGTTTGAAGAATTTTATACCCGCAGAGGCGCTCAAGTGTTAAAGTTTAAGAAATGGCAAAATCCTTTTTAATAACCATTTTTGTATTGGCGTTTGCGCTTCTAAGCGATGCAAAATTACGTTTTCTTATTGACGAAGTAAATGGGGATCACGAGGCCTATGCCGAATTAGCGCTCTACATGACCGAACGTTACATCAGCCCAAAAACGAGTACACTCATCATCATGGAGCAGTGCGAACATTGCCAGCCAGGACTGCAAAATATGCACACCCGTTTGATGCGCCACTTCTTGAAGCGGTTTAATCCCACCATGTCGCTGCAGCTGTCCTTTGGCTTGCCAGAGGGTAGACTGTGGGACTATAATATTTTTATTGTAGATTCGATGGATGCATTCAAGTGAGTAAAGTTATTAGCAAATTTGGTTTAAAACTCCTCGAAAGTGAACGTACTTTCATATCTGTAAACGCATATAGGCACTTAAGTATTCACATTCCGGTAACCCGTTACGACTACCAGTTTCATTTCTTCGTAATTTTAACTTTGCGGACTAAAAGCTCGAAAATTGCAAATCGGCATATGGGCGGCATATTCGGCGAGTGTTTGCGTTTCCATGTGGACAATGTGGTTATAATGTTCCAGCTGGAAGACAACAAATTTGGATTTTTTACTTATTATCCTTTTGGGGAGGACTTCTGTCGCCAAATAGTTCGAATCATTGAGTTCAATACTTATGCGAATGGCAATTTGACTGATGATCGCCTCTTTCCGCCACATTTACGTGATTTTCACGGCTGCACTTTGAATATATGTGTGCAATTGTCTTATCCATTGTTGGGATTTAAAGGTGATCACAACGATCCGCGCCAGCTGCAGGACATTAATAAGTTGGTGGGTATAGAAGCCGATCTGTTGAAGGATCTGTCGAAAGCGTTGAATTTTCGCGTGAATATTTCGATACCAAAAGAGGATAGTGTGATTGGAGAGTTTAATGACTCGAAAGGGTGCTTCGTGGAGGTGGGTAAAATTAAGTAAATGCATTCAAAAATATGTTTCGAAAGTACACCTATGAAACCGGAATTTTGGTTATTCTATTTATAATAACAAAATATGTATATGTTTACGGTGGCTGTCGTAGTAGTTGTTGTTGTTGTTGTACAAGTACCTTTGCCCTGTCAGTGTAGCGTAATCACCGGTTGTCTTCGTCTAGCTCATCTAACGATAGCCCCAGGAAACTAGCTGTTTCGATTGGGTCCAGAGGGATAGGGGGGTTAGATGAGTGGGCTTAATGGGGCATATGAAAAGGTGGTCAGTGTCGTGCGGGGTGCCTTCACATGCTGGACATATGTTTAGTATGTCGTAGTCGATTCTGGATAAGTAGGAGTTTAACCTGCTACAGTATCCAGAACGTAATTGTGCCAAGGTTACGCGGGACTCTCGGGGAAGTTAGAGCTCTTTCTCTGCGATTGGTGGTGGTTGGACTCCGAAAACGGCATTTGTGGGTCGGGAGCTTAAGAAGGTGGTGAGAAGCTCCCGATGAATGTCCTTACACTGTCCGATCTAGTAGCTGTCTGTTTGTTTTGTCTAAGATCTCGTCCGCGTAGTTAAGGAAATGCCTCCTGATGTGCCTGGGAGGTGGCTCAGGTTTGAGCAGGTGTCTGCATGGGTGGGGCCTGCGGTTACACCCTAGCAGAAACTGCTTACTGAGCAATTTGTTATGCTCCTTAACAGGCAGCTCATCATGTAGGTTTTGTATTGTTGACATCAAAAGACATCCTGTCACGGTCCTTAATGCAGTGTTTTGGCAGGTCTGAAGCTTCGTCCACTTCAAATCACTGATTCCAGGCGACCAGACAGGCACAGCATAGTTAAGAACCGGTCGGCCTATTGCTTTTAAAGTCGACAGCAACATTTCCTTGCCTTTGCCCCAAGTGCTGCCGGAAAGCGACTTGAGAACCTTGTTGTGATTCTGTACTTTAGTTGCAATAGCGTTTGTATGCGCTGAGAAGGAGATCAAGCTGTGAAAGGTAACTCCCAATATTTTGGGGTTGTTAACCGTCGGAATTTGTGTATCTTTCACTTTCACTTTGAGTTGTAGCTTGAACTCGTTTGTCTAGGTGGTGAAAAGAGTCGCCGTGGATTTAGTGGGGGAGAGTTGTAGCGATAAGAAGCGAGAAAGGCTGGCGAGGTAGTCGCTTACCTTATCAATGTCATTTGCCGACGCCATTATCGTGCAGTCGTTGGCGTATGAGACCAGACCAGAAATATAGAAATTGAAAAGCAAGGCTGAAAGGACACCACCCTTCGGTACACCTTGCTTTATTTTCTTCTGTTTAGATGTTTGGTCTCGAAATATCACCACTCAGGTTGTTCGCGGTCCACCTCTTCACCCCTGGCGGGAGTGTCGACTGTAAAATGTCATCTAGTAGCGTGGCGTGGCTGACTGTATCGAAACTAGCCCTGTCTACCTGTATGTAATAAAGATGACCTGTATGTCTACACACTGACGACTCCATGATGGAATCGAGAGTCGGTGCAGGGGTTTTCTCGAAATCAACCAATCTTAAATTGCCGAATACTGCTCGTGTTTTTCAGACAGGAGTCTGAAGTCGGTCGGTCGCAGTCGCTCAAAACGTGAGAGAAAGGGAGATATTAACTGATTCAACTTAGTCAACTTCTATTAGGAGCAGATCAAATCTCTCGGTTGTGCAGATAACATTTCTCTGATCTGGGTTCCAGGACATAGGACCAGAGAGGGTATTAAAAATGCTGATGAGCTTGCCCGGAGGGGGCCTGAATTGGTCTCAGAGGCCTGCAACCACGTCATCGGCATCCCCCTGTCTGTTGTTAAAGGGGAGTTGCGCAACTTAGTTCTCAGGAGAGTGCAGAAAAGATGGAGCTCCATTTCTTCATGTGGTATTTCGAAAACCCTGTGGTCCCAGCACAGCAGACGGAGGGCTCAGCAAGTCATGGGGACTCGATGCCATTCAATTTTTTAACTCATAGCTGTGTTTACCTGCCACTGAATGGTCGGCCCACACGCATAAAGACTAGGTTTACCATTTAACCCCCTTGCAGAAGCTGTTGGGATCTTTTCTACGATGGAGAGAGACTTCGTTTTCGATTTAATTGGGTGGGATTTTTACTTGGCGGGTTCAAACCCAGCGCACAACCAGCTATCCTGGATTGCTTCGCCTTCTCACACTAGTTCGCTCTTACACGGGCGTTCGGCAGCTACATGTGCAGAAGAATTGTATTGGCCACTCCCAAGTGAATGGCAATCAGTGACTTTCCTAACTTGCGTAGACTTCTATATATGGAACTATTCTCCAACCTCCACTGATGATTTCGAGGTTGTAAGAGACTTGGTTTATCTAGCCCGCACCGATAACAATGCCAGTCTGGAAATCCAACGGAGAATCTCTTTGAGCAGTAAAGTCCTTTCTCGATGAACAAAACTAACACTCTACAAGGCTCTTATCATGCCTGTCCTAACGTATGGTGCTGAAGCGTGGACGGTGATAATATCCGATGAGGCGGCGCTTGGAGTGTTTTAGAGAAAGAGTCTGCTGAAGATTTTTTGCACGTTGGCTACGGCTAATATATCTTATGGAATATTGGCTATGGAACAATGAGCTGTATAAGTTTTACGGCGACTAATAAAATTACCGGTTATTTGCTCCGATCAAAGCCATATCTTATCATAGCCACATTCAAAGTAATCTCTGCGTGAGTTCCGGTTTCATAGGTATACACTATGCTTGTTAAACAAACATTTTAAAATCAATTTCTTTTGCTCAATTCTTTCATCGCTCACCATTCGCAGCTCAATGCTGGAAAAACGGACATTGCACTTGGCTGTTTGAGTAGCTCGGATGGCTTACGCCATGTCTTCAGATACTCTGTCACCTACCACCAGAGCCCCTACGTATTCATTGTGCGTAGCGGCTTGCACTTCGGTCCCATCAAGCAACTGGTGCTCGCTTTCCGCACAGGTGTTTGGATAGCCATTGGTTGCTGTTGCCTGGTTGGCATGATTTTCATCCGCCTAATTGTAAGGTACACAAATCGTGAGATATGCGAGAAAATAGTCGGTCAACCTAGTCGCAGTGACTCCACCAATTTGATTGTCGTATTGATGGGAAACCCCATTAAAGCATTACCACGTCACAACTGCGCACGCCTCCTACTCATGTCCTGGCTGTTGGCTACATTTGTGCTGCGTAATGCCTACCAAGCGAATTTGTTCGACACATTACGCATATCGCGACGCATTCCTGTTCCGCGCAGCATCTCTGGGCTTGAAGATAAAAACTATGTGCTGCTCTCCGACAAATATGTGGACTTCTATCAGCAAAATATGACAACAATCGTTCGTAATTTGTCGAAACGTTACAGTCTTATTCAAAATAGTATAACGTCACGCCTAACCACTTATTCTACGCTGGACGTTTTGGCTTGGCACAATCAACAAAATTGGCAAACCAGTCGCTTGACGTACGTCGATGAACCAATCTATCCCGTGCAGATATCCATGTTTTTCAAGAAACATTCTATGATGCGCGCATTCTTTAATTATCGCATTAAGCAATTCATGGCCGCAGGAATAACGTCGCACATTGCTTCCAAACATGTGAGTAGGAGTTACGAAATAATTAACACAAGATCACGACGGTTGCCGGCCATCAGTAGTAATATGCTGAAGGGGCTCTACTTGTTGTACTCGATGCTAATGGGTCTGGCATGTGCGCTGTTTGCGCTGGAGCTGCTGAGCGAGAAACTGCAGTGCATGAAGCGAGTCGTGGACTGGATGCACTGCGTGGAAAGTAACTAGTCTTCAAGGGAGGGAGAGGTGCTTTCGTGCATAGGTGTAGTTGTTTGAAGTTTTAAAAGGTAAGCAATACAAAAAAAAAATATGATAATTGCAGATGATCTTCAGAAAAGACCTTTTTACAAGACAATTTTTCAAAACCGAAAGCCGAGTGTGTTGGTGCATGACTACCATTCGGTAAGGTCCGGGTAGTGCATGAAGCACAAGATGATGTAAAAGTTTTTCTAATTGTGTTCGTTCCTCGGCAGGCAATGACAAACCTATGAGTGAATTTCTGCTTTGAAAATCCTTCTCTCATTCGGAGGCTTCGTAAAATAGGAGAAGCTCGGCCATACACCCAACAAAGGATGCAAGCATTAAACCCATATTGTAATATTTTAATTGACTTACAATTACATTTATTTAATTTTTTCAGATAATTGGCAGCCATATTTACAAATTCTTATTACTTGATTATTCTGTGCGACCAAACTAAAAAATTCCAAAGCAGAGGAATATCAGAAATGTAAAAGTAGGTAGGTGGTAGTCAGTTGATACACCTAGGCAAGCTGCAGTCTCATTGTGATACCACCAGGTCTCTCCGCTCTACATTGTCCTCATTGAACCAATCTGTGACTTTAATATATCTAACTAGGCTTCCTATTTTTAAATTGGCCACTTTTGCCAATTTATTTAAGAAAATATTGAACCTTCTTCTATCCAGGGGCATGCACCCACATAGAAAGTGTTCTATAGTTTCTTCGTCTTCAATGTCGTTACAGTTTCTGCAAAAGTTGTTATAGGGTGCTCCCAGTCTACTGGCACGCCTGCCAATCAGACAATGCCCTGTTAGGACCCCGAGAAGATTTCTCATGTTTTTCCTGTTTAGTTTCAAAAGTCGGTTTGTGCGGCCCATGTTCCATTCCGGCCGCGTCATTCTACTAGTTGCACAGGTCGGGGACTGAGACCATAGCCTGTTGGCAGCACTGATAGTGTGTTTATCTATAAGCATCTTACAAGTTGTGATCCGGCACCCAAAGCAGGGTTATTACAAAGTACTATCACAGTTCTGCCAAAACGTCGATACATTCTTTTACTGTCTTCGAGTAAATACATATTAGGTGATTTTAAAGATTTCAGGGCTGATTCTTCTTCTTAATTAGCGCGATAACCGCTAACGGATTTTGACCGAGATTAACAAAGTGCGCCAGTCGTTTCTTTCTCGTGCTAACCGGCGCCAATTGGACACACCAAGTGAAGCCAAGTCCTTCTCCACCTGATCTTTCCAACGCAGAGGAGGCCCTCCTCTTCCTCTGCTACCACCAGCTGGTACCGCATCGAATACTTTCAAAGCCGGAGCGTTTGTATCCATTCGGACGACATGACCCAGCCAACGAATCCGCTGGATCTTTATTCGCTGCGCAATGTCTATGTCGTCGTAAAGCTCATACAGCTCATCGTTCCATCGTCTACGATATTCGCCGTTGCCACGTGCAAAGGTCCAAAAATCTTACGCAGAATCTTTCTCTCGAACACTCCAAGCGTCGCTTCATCGAATGTTGTCATCGTCCAAGCTTCTGCGCCATACGTTAGGATGGGCATGATGAGAGTCTTGTCGAGTGTTAGTTTTGTTCGACGAGAGAGGACTTTACTGCTCAATTGCCTACTTAGTCCAAAGTAGCACTTGTTGGCAAGAGAGATTCTACGTTGGATTTCAAGGCTGACATTGTTATCGGTGTTAATGCTGGTTCCTAAATAAACGAAGTCTTTTACAACCTCAAAATTATAACTGTCAACAGAGACGTGGGTGCCGATACGCGAGTGCGCCGACTGTTTGTTTGAAGACAGGAGGTACTTCGTTTTGTCCTCGTTCACCACCAAACCCATTCGCTTCAGGGCTGATTGGCTATCTGAATATATGTTTATATCTCTTGTGGTGAGGACACTTTTATTTAGGGCTAGCAGGCCTTCCCTGATAGCCAAAAATTTCAGCTTGAAATACACAGCAGTGATCCGGCAACCGAAATGAAGGCCTCCGCCTACTTGATCATTTAGCTTGGAACCATGAGTATGGATGCTGATTCCGCTTCTATTACCTATTACCTCATTGTCCCAATCTTCTCTCGTTGGGAAAGTTGTGCTACTGTGATCCAAAAAGTAAAATTGGTCAAATAATCGCCTTTTACAACAATACAGTATACTTAGGTTGAAAACCCCATCCTCTTCCAAGCATACATTTGCAATTTAGAATTATTATAAATATTCAAAAAATTAAATATGCCAAAGCGGCTTAGCCATTCTCCAGGGATGCGCTCATCAGCGAATATCATTTCATATTTAGTTAATGAAATTAATTTATTTTTCACAATAGATTGACTTTTCTTATATTTTGTTGTACCAAAAAAATTAATGATAAATATTTTTTGTTAGCATTAATGAAATAATAATTGAAAAAAGTTTACCCTCAATCTTTTAGCTATATTTACACTTGAAGCCGCCATGACAAGTCATGCAGAATTTAAACAGCAACTAAGCAGATAACCGAAGACTGGGAAATCATCTGAATTTCCCGTAGTTGATGAAAAAAATTATTCAGCAATATTTCGATGGACACTGCAAATCAAAAGCAACTCAAAAAGAGGGCAAATAAGTAAATAATGCAATAAAAAGCGTCACCGTAAATATCAACCCAGCACTATGTAGCTGTCAAGCACATGTAAAAATGTGTGGCATCAACAGTCTTACCTTAAATGGTTGAATAAAAATCAGTGGCAGTGACAACACAAGAAAATACCAAGAACAAAGAGCCAGTAAAAATCGGAATACAAAATGTCAAAATCAGCAGCAGAATAACTGTCATCATTAATGTACACATCAACATCATTTTTTCAAGCGGTAAAAACAGCAAAACAATGGCAATAACAATAACCACAACAATAAGACGAGTGACTTCAACATGTTGCAACCTCAATGTCAACTTCATTTTCATAGTCAACAGCAAAGACAACAAAAATATCATATTTTGTTGCATACAGAATGAAAAAATGCTGCTCTTGTTGTTGTTGTTGCGGCCCAACTCAGCTTGTAATTGGCTGACAGGTCGTCAGGCAGAAGTAAACTAAAGCAGTGGTGGCTCGTCATACGGAGAGAAGTTAAGCCCAACTTGTTGCTGTCACCGACATGCGATGCGGTTAAGTTGCTGATGTATTTATGTGCATCAAAAGTGAATTATTAATAATGAATAGCAAACTTTTGTTTACCAGTGTGTGTGTGCATGTGCTTGCATGCTTGTCTGTGTGCCGGCATTTTTGCTTTTTCAATAATTGCAAACGGAAAGGGAAATGCTGGTTTACATTGAACGCCAGTGATGCGATGCACTTTATGGAAATTTATATTTATTTGTATGCACGCAGATGCGAGATATTTGCTTTGCGCTTTTTGTGTGAGAACTTAAATCAAATATGTAACGAAATATTTATTGAGCTAAAAAAATTTAATAAATTACCACTTGGAAAAAAACGGAAATATATTTAATTAAATCATTTTTTTAAGCTTAAATAATAATTGAATTAACCAATAGTTTAAGGCTCCATCAGCACATGGATGTTTGCCAGCCACACAGATGATGCTGCACTTCTGAGCTGATTGCAAACGTGGTTGCTGCTAAATTCTTTAACCAGGCTGAGTCAGTCTGCAATCAAGCGGTCGAAATTACAAAAGATTGGCTGAACAATAGTGGGTTGTGCCTTGGAAACCATAAAACGGAAGCAGTTCTTATCAGTAGCTGCAAAATAGTTGAGACGGCAAATGTTGCAGTAGGTGACCACGCGCTGGAGTCTAAGCTGTACATCAAATATGTCGGAGTAATCATTGACCACAGGTTGAGCTTAAAACAGCTTTTAACATACGCCGGCGGTAAGGCAACGCATGCCGACGATACTGACATCATCGGCCTTAACAAGCGCGCGTTTAGTTCTGCCTTCTTCAAACTGGATAAAGAGGCAAAGCGAATGGGTCTGGTGGTGAACGAGGACAAAACGAAGTACCTCCTGTCTTCAAACAAACAGTCGGCGCACTCGCGTATCGGCATCCACTTTACTGTTGACAGTTATGATTTCGCGGTTGTAAAAGACTTCGTATGCTTAGGAACCAGCATTAACACGATGACATGAGAGAGCGAAAATCGCAGGCGATAAAACAATGAGCTGTATGGCTTTACGACAACATAGATATAGTGGAGCGAATAAAGATCCAGCGGCTCCGTTGGCTGGGTCATGTCGTCCGAATAGATACAAACGCTCCGGCTTTGAAAGTATTCTATGCGGTACCAGCTGGTGGTATCAGAGGAAGAGGAAGGCCTCCTCTGCGTTGGAAAGATCAGGTGGAGAAGGATTTCACTTGGTGGAGGCTTCACTTGGTGTGTGCTTTGTTGAACTCGGCCAAACTCGCGTAAGCGGTTATCGCACCAATTAAGAAGAAGGCAGCGAGGGCTCTAACTGCATTAACCCGGATTATGATGAATAGGAGCGCTCCTAAGCCGGCTTCTAGGTAGCCACTTAGTTGTGAGCTATCACATATTTTGGTTTATGCTGCATCGGCCTAGGTAGCAATAACCTGCAACCCCAGCATGACAGGCATTAAATCAGTATACCGGTTATGTACCCTCAGGGTATGCTGCGCATTCCGCACCGTATCGAAGGATGCTACATTTTTTTGGGCGGTGATATTGGGTTAAAAATACCTTCGCCCCATATAGTAACCGTCGTTAATACGTGTGTGGTGATTCCACTAAAAACATTTCTCTTGGATTTTTTCCTTAAGCAGTCCTGGGGCTTCCGCATATCTTCGAGGCAGAGGTCTAAGACGGCGTCTTAAGAAGGACACTTCCTGCGTCCAGGGTCGCCTGGTTTGAAAAACCTATGCTCTTCACCATAAGTTTCCATTTCATGCCTCCATTTTCGGATAAGATCCTCCACCATGTTTGCGACGACATTCCATTTTTCTTCGTCCATCATATTGTTTTCAATTATTTATTCAGGTGTAAATATTGGCTCGTTGCGGAGCTGTTCATCTGTATTCCACCTGTCGCATTTGAAGATGGCGTGCTCCGCATCATCATACTCAGTCCTTAAATACAATTTGGTAGGTTCACCTTTCCCATTCGCCACATATTCTTGCGAAAGGTCTCATGTCCGGACAAAAACTTTGTGAGGTAGTAGTTAACCTTACCGTGCTTTCTTTTTACCCTTTTTTTATCGGGTATTGTCGAAGAGGCATGTTCCAGGAATCCCTGAGATTTTTGTATGCCATCTTCTCTTGCGCTCTTGTGCTAGAAGATCTATATGGATAGTTCCGCTGATAACTAAAACCGCTACTTCTGTTACAATTCTGTATGAAGAAGCTACTCTGAGAGCGCAGCAAAGTTTTGCGCCGGCATTTCACCCTTATCATATCTGCCCATATTTCTCATCCGTATAGAAGAATCGAGGTCGTTGTGTCCATTAAAAGTTTAAGGTTTCGCTTGCTCTGAGCTGGACGACTAATGTTTGCCATGAGCTTACTTAACATGCCGCTTATTTTGGTAACTTTTGTGGCAGCATCATTTATGTGCGCCCAGAAAGTTGATCTTGCGTCTGATTGCACTCCTAATTATTTGACCACTCTTTTTGTCGATAAAACGGGACCGAGAACTTGAAAATCAACTTCTAGTGAGATACGTCTGTTGGCTAGAAGAATTAGCTCTGTTTTCTCTGTGGTGGATCATCACTTGCTTTAACTTCCTTTTGGCTTCGTCAGAATTACCCTAGTACTTAGTGGACATGGATGCTTTAAACATTATCTGTATAGATTTAAGCAAGAGGACGACCCGTTCTGCATTTTTTGTGAAAATTTAGTTGAGGACGCAGAGTATGTTTGCTTTCTCTGCCCTCGTTTTGAGTTCGAAAGGGGAAAATTGAGTATTGAGGTTGGGAAGCCAATAATAGTCAGTAACCCAGTGCAATATATGCTTGGCTCTAGGAATCACCAAAGCGCGACGCGGCAACAGCGCAGATCTTCATGAAGGGGAAATAGGCCACACTCTCTCCCGTGAAGTAATACTTAACGGTTGTCCCGTGGGAGCGAAACGGAGCTGGGATAGGTTTTTAGTGGGGTTCTCGGCTTCCAATGTTTCTGAGCTGCGTGAGTTAGTTTCAGTTAGTTGAACAATGCGACGGTATTTACAGGAAATACTCAAATATACTGGAAGTCAGCTGGCAGAAATTTACATCTGTTGGTCACCCGTTCACATTTCTGGAACAAGATCATGCGGTTTTTTTATTTAAGTATCTAGCATCTCTGGGTTGACAAATCGCCAAGCCTTAGAATTGGTACTTTTTCTTTGAGCTGCAGCTGTTTGTTGTTTGTCAATTCCATATACCTACGTTATCTCGAGGTAACGATGTAAGTCAGTGATCCTCACAAAGCAGGGTGCGTTTACTGCGCTTTTTATAAACTTGTTTTGCCGTTGAATTTTTTCCACCGCGAGGTATACCTGCTTTGAGACTCGGCATTGCTTCGAGTCCTTTTTAAGTTAGTAAATAGTATGGAGAATGGGGTGGAGTGCTCTTCTTCTTCTGATTTCGCAGGGCTAAGATTTAAGTATTTTGCCTCTCATTTCTTTGCTAGTCCTGCTGATATAGTAGGCATTGATATTAAAATACAAACTTCGTCAGCAGTAGGAAGCGGCTAAGTTAGGTTGAAATGGTTGCCTATAGAGAGGGCACACTGGGACGAAAAATCATAAATCAAAAATTCTTCCTTTGTGCTACCATTAGGAGCGCTAAATGAGCTACGGCCTTAGTGGCCTGCTCATTTGGAAACCTGGACCGTGACGACCCTTGTTTTCGCCCTTGGATTGACTGGATTGATGTATGATCCCTGATCTGGTGGTTGTGGAATTCTTCCACCTGAGTATGTTGACGTGAAACTCATTAGAAATGGCTGGTGGGATAGTGCTGTGGCTGCTCTTGTCCCGCTAAAATCCTGGTAGGCTTTGGAGTACGTTAAATACCGGTCGTCATTGGCTTGGCGGTGTAGGTGCGGTTAAGATGACTCCCGCTTTGCGTCCGATCTGGCTCTGAACGTAAGCCTCATAAAGGCAAGCGTCAACCCTCGCATGGCCTCCCTGCCTTGGCATAGACAACCATGGGACCTCTAAGGGACCACTGTACTTTACCGGTCTTGGATAGCGACTTCGAGTGGAAAACGAAATTAGCAGCAACAACAACTAAATAGAAAAAAACACACGCAACAGAAAGACTTTCAGGTGGTAGCGGGAACTCGAAGCCAAACCCCAAAACCACCTCTCTTAACGCAGGAGGGGCGAAATCGTCTTCTCACAAAATATTGATCCGGGGGTCGGCCCCGAGTGTCGAAGTCTTTAGGGGCGGTAAAGCGTCGGAATCGACGATAAAGGCAACGGCCGAGGGGGAATCTGAGAGGCAGTTGGACGTCATTTATTAATCTTGTTAGACCAACGAAAGTTTTTTAGGGAAGGTTTTTAAGATTTGTGCCAGGTGTTTTTGAATTTAAGGATACTTATTTCAAGCTTACCTACGACAACGAAACCAAGGAGAACCGCTCATAATCCATTTGGTTTTTTAATTAGAAGGTTTGGGGTACAGTTGGTCTTTATAGCAATGCACAGTGGCAGATTTGAAGAAAATAGCGGCATAAATTAAAATACTGTCCGTAAGGACTTGAAATTTGGTACACGTGATTGTATTTGTATATAGAAAAATTGGAAAAAGTTTCAAACGTATCAGGCCACGCCCACTCATACCGCCCATATAACTCGTATAAAAAAAATTTAATTTTTTACTTAAAATATCGCTTTTATTTAATATTCTTCTTCTTCGAGCTCATATGAATATGCATCTAAGGGTTTATAATCCGAATCTGAATCTGATTCATATTCGATATCTACTAAGGCGAGATTTTCGTCGTCAGTTTTCACATTGGGTTTAGCGAGAAGTTCGAGTACTTTTGACGGCAATTTTTTATAATTGTGGTTGTTGTATTTATCCAAAAAATATTTACTTGAAAGTAGGGGATCTGATGAATCAATTGCTCGGTGAAACACATCTACTAAATTATTAATGCGACTGTTTTTTCGAGAATGCGACAGTCTATCCCGTTTGTAAAACCTGTTTCGGCTCTCCGAAGCATTTTCTCCTAAGCATCCAACTGGAACTGAAGAAGCAGAAATAATTTGGGATCCATGAACCAATATTTTGTGAACCGTCGGTGACATTGGATACCAAGGATATTTTGCCATGAATAAGTCTGAAGCTTTCGTACAGAAATTCTGGAACTTTTGAGGACATATTTCATATTCACAGGAGATTGCAATCAAAAGTGTCCCAAAGCATTCAAGAATATCCTCATCAAAGTTCAAAATAGATGAGAATAAGTGAACATTTGAAAAAGCCCTTCTAGCAGTATTCCCATCATTTGTATTGCCGCTTCCGTTTTGTTTTGGTCTATCTACGTGTAGTCCCATTTGTTTCCATAGCTTTTCTTGAATATTTTTTTTTCGAGATGCCATAAAAGCCTTATCATTTGGATCTCTGATTTGCCACTTATTTATTCCTATCCGATACGAAATATGCAGAGCAAATTCAAGAAACCTTATCCATGCGTGTAATGGGCTTACACCATATTGCAGAGCAAAAGGCTTTGGCTTAAATACTTCAGCATTTGTATCCGTGGTCATCAAAACGGTTTTAGGAGTAGCACCACATATTGGACATGATTGGGTCGAGTTCGTTCCTGTTAAAGCATTTAAAACTTTTCCATCGATAAGTGTCATATTTAGATCAAACGAAACAGAGACAGTTCTCCCAGACCAATTATTGAATAAGTACGGTTTCAAGTTTTCAATTTCGTCCTTCAATCTATTGTTTTCTGCTAAAATATGTTCTTTGCTCTCCTTAATGAACTCGATTTTCAGTGGTCTACAAAATCGCACTGATTGAGTTTTAGAATTCATCCATAGAACTCTCCCCAAAGAATCTAATAACTTTATAGGGATTATTGATGTGACAAATAGAGATTGGTCAAGCGTGTCCTGCACCTTTTCTTCAAATTGTTGCTTGTATAAAATGTGTCCAGTCGATCCATCAAAGCCATAGGTGACGATTAACTTCACATCGGTTATGCTTTCAAATTGAGCAAAAACTTCTTTTTGAAAAATAATTATTCTTTTTGCAGTATGGTTCAGCATATTTTGTAACGAAACTTATGCTGAAGTTTCTGTTGCTTTTATTCCGACGGGTCTACATTCAGATTTAGCTTTAAAAACGTTGTCGTAGCATGGGAATATGTCGCAACCATGCTTCTGGTTTATGGCTCGAATGGCGTTATACTGCTTTTTGGAGAAAGAATTTTCAAGTAAAAATGCTAATGCTTCATCTGCAGTCATCTGAACTGGTTTTTGATTGCAATCGCTTTTCCTCTTGACTTTGATAATATTTTCTTTTAAAGAACAATCAATACAGTCAGTACATTCATTACATTTTGATTTTTTGGCGCATATGGTAGCTGCATGAAAAAGCATTGCTGTATTGTGCCCTTGACTAGTCGCGATATCTGAAGCTATCTTTCGTTTTAAACGACTACTGCCTTCATCGTAAGTCAGCCGTGGACGACCAACGGAACACTCTTTCACAGCAGCTCTTTCAATATGTATTGTCATTTTTGAATCAAGGAACTGTTGGTGTTTCTCTTTGAATTTTTCTATTTTTCTTTAGCATTTTGGCATGTACTTGCATATATAAGCGACAAAGTTCGAAATTTTTTTGTTTATTTCAAGTTTATTAGCTGCCTTAAGATTTTCATTAATCTTTTCAAACAGCCACTCAGAAAGCGCTTTACTTGTGCGCCCATTATCAATCCAAATTTGAAGCAACTCTTTGTGACTTTGTGACTTGTCTGCAATATCAGCAAATATTTTAAAAAAGCGCAAAAAAGCGCAAGCAAAATTATTGGCGTCATCTTAAGAACATTTAACGGAAAATAATTGCATTCTTACTTGCAAGTAGCAACGAGAAGCAGGTAACATTTAGTCCACAAATCACAGAACGTTGAGGTTAGGTTTCTTCTACAAACAATACCAACAATAACAAACGAAACGAAAGACAAAACACACAAGTACAAATTCTTTGACATTAACCTAATGATCAACATACCTTGAACTATGTTTTCCATATTTAGCAATACCTCTAGCTATTTTATTAAGCGAATTATGGAGCATTAAAAGTTAAACAAGCTTTTGAGCAAAATCAACACAAAAGCCACGTGCCACAAACAGCTGCTTTTGCAGGGCTGCCAGAAGGCCGGGCTGCATGAATAATTAAAATTTTTTTATTTTCAAATAGATAAAACACTTATTTAGTGAAAATAATATTAATTTAATAGCAATGCAAAAATTTTTTTTTTTAGTTTATGCCGCTATTTTCTTCAAATCTGCCACTGTGCAATGTTGTAAATCTACAATTGATTGTAGAGAACAATTTGTGCTTTTTTCGCAGTAGTCTTTTAATGATCTGATTGAAAGTTTTATAGTTTCCGAATTTCTTCGCGTAAATGTTGAGTCATTTTATTGAGCAAAGTTTTCAATGTCGGTTGCCGGTTTTGTTGCCATTTTTCTTTAATATTCTTTTTTCGGCTGAAAATAAAAATATTTCATTCGAATGACAGCGAAGGTATTTTTAAGGACCGGAAGGTCATATGTGAAAGTTCAGGCTAGTTGCACATGAGGAAAAAATAATTTAATTTTAGTAAATAGCGCCGAAATGCTTGAGGAAATAAATATATATGGGTAAGACTCCGTCAGAAAATATGAGATTTGCAAGTGGTCTTTCGATTTCTTTGAAACTTTGGGAAATATTAGTTCTAGGTAAGATACATTCGAGCCTAAAAGGATTTTGAAAAATTTTCAAAATTGAGTCATCTACGCTATGTTGAAAATCGGGACCGTGTTTTTTCAAAAATCAATATTTCTTGAACCGTTGGATGGATTTCAATGCAATTTACAGACAATATAGAAACAAATAAGTAGTTTAAATTAGTATTATGTTAAAAAAAAAATTTCGAAATTTTGACCAAAAAAAAGTCAAAAAAATTTTTTGAATCAATTTTTAGTTGATTTGGCCAGTTTTTTAGATTTTCTGTTATACACGTAACGATTCCTTATGATTTAACCTTTATTTTGAAAATAAAAATTTTATGGTGTCTATAATATGTAGTTCTCGAGATATTGCGATTTTAGTGGAAGCGCGCACCGTGAAGTTCGCGGTTATGCAGTGCGGGAGTAGAAAAACGCGCACAGACCTGCAGCAGTCTGCTCCAGTCACTTCATACAGGAACACATAACGCAGCGCGAACCGTGCGTGCGTACGCGAACCGTGCGTGCGCGCTTCCACTAAAATCGCAATATCTCGAGAACTATTATATACACCATAAAATTTTTTTTTTCAAAATAAAGGTTAAATCATAAGGAATCGTTACGTGTATAACAGAAAATCTAAAAAACTGGCCAAATCAACTAAAAATTGATTCAAAAAATTTTTTTGACTTTTTTTTGGTCAAAATTTCGAAATTTTTTTTTAACATAATACTAATTTAAACTACTTATTTGTCTCTATATTGTCTGTAAATTGCATTGAAATCCATCCAACGGTTCAAGAAATATTGATTTTTGAAAAAAACACGGTCCCGATTTTCAACATGGCGTAGATGACTCAATTTTGAAAATTTTTCAAAATCCTTTTAGGCTCGAATGTATCTTACCTAGAACTAATATTTCCCAAAGTTTCAAAGAAATCGAAAGACCACTTGCAAATCTCATATTTTCTGACGGAGTCTTACCCATATATTAGGCCGGGTCGATTTGTGGGGAGGCAAAAAAATCGCCCATTGCTCTGTGAAAATCATATTCTAGGGATCAAAATAAGAAGCTTTGCCGAAGGAACTATACCTCTAAAACGAATTCTGGTGTCCCCCAATTTGGGTCGAACTTTTTAGTTTCTTTTCTCATGTAAAGGCCAAAAATGGTGATATTTTGAAATGGTTGTATGGGGAACCCCCCAGGGGAGTTCCAGGGGGTGTGCTACTGGCATGGGTGAATCGGCCGTCCAAAGTTAGTGGGGGTCGGTCATACATTTGGACTCGATTGGAGCCCTCTAAATGGGTCAAAGTGGGATTTTTCGTTCGACCCAAATTGGGGGACATCAGAATTCGTTTTAGAGGTATAGTTCCTTCGGCAAAGTTTCTTATTTTGATCCCTAGAATTCGATTTTCACAGAGCAATGAGCGATTTTTAAATCGACCCTCCCTAAAGTATATAGATACAGATACAAATATGTACATATTTCCAGTATATTTTTGGTGTCATAGTAATGGAGAAAATCGGCAACAATTATAAAGTTTTCCTAATATAAACTCATACTTATTCCCTATTTATTGTTGGCTGCAACTTGAAGTAATTTCGACAGCAATAAAACCAGCATAAACCGCTGTCGCAACTTAAATAATGTCACGTTTTGGTTGTTAGCGCGCAGAACTCCAGCGCAGCACTCGTGAAACTATTTTCTTCCATGCAACTTTTTATAGCGAATTATTAGTGGTGTGAGAGGCAAAATGCACATGTATAAGTATATATGTCTGGGACTTACATATCGATATCTATGTACATACATACATACGTTTACATACGTTGAAAGTACAGTTATTTAAAATATAAAATTAATGTTGGATTTACTACTATATTTCGCTGGTCTATTATGTTGAAAATAAGAGACGCTCAAGGAACGCCTGAGGAAGCAATAAACAAATGATGCATTACCAATTACAATAACATATCGCCTGGTATTTAAATTTTGGGTATGAGGATAAGTTTCTGCCCTCATAAAAGAGGTGTCGCTGCTGATACTATTTTTGTGTTCGCTTCAGTAATATAGTTTTGATTTGAAGGTGTATATGTGAGGTCTCGATCGCAGTAGTTGACATTCATTTGAAGCGTACGTTTTTTATTTGACGCCAGTGACGTCCCGAAAAAACAGCATTTGCAGGAAGTCATGCTTCATTATTACCTTTTAAAGAAAAGCGCAACTGAAACGTGTCCGATATTGATCAATACTTACGGTAATCCGGCTCTATCAAATATAACTTGTATACAACCAAAGTGGCAACTTCGACGTGAATGATAAAGATCGCGAAGAGACGCATACCGAACCCTTGATGATATGTCTAGAGAGTTGGATCTTGACAGATCAATCGTCGGTAAACGTTTGCACGTGATTGGAATGGTCCAGAAAGCAGGTAAGTGGGTACCACATCAATTGAAGGAGAGGAATATCGAGAGACATTTGGTGACGTGTGAGATGCTCCTTGAACGGCAGAAAAGAAAAGGTTTTCTGCATCGCATCGCCACTGGCGATGAAAAATTTATCTACTATGATAATCCTTAATCCTACCAAAGTATTAAATTCCATCAAACAACTAAAATATGAAATGAAGGTTTTAAGTAACCGCGAAATAAAAATACAAAGGCACAATATGCACCACTCTAATGTTAAAAAAATAACTCAAGAGCTTAGCGAACATGGCCACGAAGTAGGTTATATCCAAAACATCCTGCAATCACGAACTAAAAAGCCTCTTCCAATGTTTTCTAGCGAACCCAAACCATACCCAAACAACAAAAATATACATTCCCTAACATCCCTGTTACATTGTAAAATAAGCTTTGAACCACCTCACAAAAAAAAAAAAAACTAGAGTCTGTCAGACTCACGCACGGTAGAAGTGAAACTTCTAAGTTGGTTGTTCCATGCATGGGAGCCCCGGTTTAGATCTCTCCCCCCTCTCTCGTGTTAAATTCAGGTTTTCATATTTTTTTTTTGATATATTTATTTGATATATTTACTTAATATATATTTACCTTGGATTGCCATGTATTTCATCAGGCATATTGGAGACAACTATCTGTTGATGAGTCGCATCTGATGCGCAAGTTTGCGTCACATCAGTCTCACTCTGACTCATTTTGCCCGTAACTTAATTGTTCACCAACACACACTGAATTTTCTCTAAATAGTTACGCAATAAAGAAAAATCAATAGCCGTAATACGAATATTCCTTCGATTTAGCGATATTGTTAAAAACTATTAAGAATATCGCTTCGTTCAGTGCGAATCACAGGTCAACGCAATATCCTAACCTCGCTTCACACTTACTGAACGGCTGATGCACGGCGTGGGTAGTTTGCTATAGAGCAGTGCTGTCCATCCCATACATCAATTGATGACACGTATTCTTACTCTCCATCGTTCAGTCGTTAGCAAACCAGCAACATGAATAGGCGACACTGCCTTATTAGCAGAATCTTCAATTTGCAACTCGAAAAACTGCTATTCAATTTTGCGCCTTCTCATTTCGTTAACTTTCCCTGCATTAACATTCCCTGGTTTTAGAAAGTTATTGAAAATATCGTAGATACACTTTGTTATCGACGCAAAAAGCAATTAATGAGTGCCTAAAAGTATGCAACAGTTCTTTAATACAATACAAAACCACTACTGGCAAAGCTGTGCCATTTGACGGATTTCGGTAACGCTCCGAACTTA
Source organism: Anastrepha fraterculus (assembly GCA_037575425.1). Taxonomy (NCBI): domain Eukaryota; kingdom Metazoa; phylum Arthropoda; class Insecta; order Diptera; family Tephritidae; genus Anastrepha; species Anastrepha fraterculus. The sequence goes on along the minus strand of JAYXIM010012507.1, from coordinate 194,704 downwards.
CCGTTTCACTCGCCTATTTTCAATCTGCCTTGGGGCCCCCGACGCGCCTAAAGAAGTTTCACTTCAAAAAAATATAGCACAATGTAAAACTGTCAAAAATATGAACAAATATGAAACAAAATCCCAATATGCGTTAAATGCGTAGGAGAACACAAAACCAGCGAATGCAAATTAAATTTCTACAGCAGTAAAAGAAAAACATTTGCACAGGTAGTAGCCACGAAAACTGGCTCTCCGCCGACAAATAGCGAACTCAACGAAATTAAAGAAATGGTGAAGCAACTTATATCCCAAATGTCAAACATGATGACTATTATCACCCTGCTTGTTTCGAAAATAGATGGACAAAATAAATAACCAGAAACTAGCTTTGTGGAATGCAAACGGCCTTGGTCGGCATGTCTTAAAACTTTCCTAGTTGAAAATTAAAAATAGAATAGACATCCTACTAGTTTCAGAAACACACTTTACGGGAAAGACCTGCATACAAATTCCAGACTACAATATATCCGGACAAAAAGGCTCATGGGGGTTCACCTATAATATTACGAAAAGCAGTCAAATGCGTTATAAAAAGACAACATCCAAGCTACAACTGTCCAAATTGAAGACCAAATGGGACCCCTGATGATATCAGCTGCATATTGTCCACCGAAACACAACAACTCGACGACCCATTACTTGGACTATCTCACAACCCTCGGCAGCAGGTTTATTTGCGGAGGTGACTATAATGCAAAAAACACAGCATGGTGATCAAGACTGACAAACACCAAAGGAAAAGCGACTACATAAGCACAGGTAGGTAGGGTCACCGATATGAATAAAAAGCCAGATCTTATCGACTTTTTTATGTACAAAGGTGTATATAGAAATTAACTCACAATTAAACCTAACTTCGACTTGTCATCAGATCATTCGCCAATATTTTTATGGTATCAAACAACTATTGAGTCCCAGGTACATTTCTCAAAATTATACAATAAAAACACAGACTGGGAAAGTTTCCGAGAAACTATCAAAAGCGCAATTGACTAAAATGTACCGCTTAAAACTGAAGAACAAATGGACGGCGCTATTGCGTTTTTCACCAATGAAATCATTCACGCAATAACCTTATCAACACCAACAGTCAAACACACAACCAAAAGAAAATATATTCCAGATTATATTGGATAGAAGATAAAACTTAAAAGAAAACTAAGGAAACAATGGCAAACAAGAACACATCCAGATGACAAAACAGTCCTAAACAAAATGACTAAAGATATTAAACAGGGGAATTAAAGTAGTGGCGTACGCGGACGACATAGTGCTCATGGTTTCAGGAATGTTTCCAACCACAATCAGTGAGATTATGGAAGGAGCTCTGGTATTACTCAGCAATGGGCCACGGACTGTGGTTTACTCACCAAGAAAACCAAGGTACCAAACTTTAATCTCCAGAAACTAAACGGCGTTAGTCTCACGCTAACCCAACAGGCAAAATACTAAGGTGTTATCCTAGACCCCAAACTCAGCTGGAAGTCCAACGTAGAGTACAGGGTAAAGAAAGCGAATATAGCACTTTACACGTATAAGAGAATGTAAGGTAAAAAATGGGGTCTCCAACCAAAACTAACCAATTGGTCCTACACAGCCATTGTAAGGCCAATACTAACATATGCGGCATTAGTCTGGTGGCCTGCAACAGAAAAGAAATACAACAAAACTAAGCTGAACAAGGTACAAAGAACAGCGAATCTCTTAACTACTGGAGCGCTTAGCACCAGTCCTACTGAAGCACTTAATGTACGTAACTCATCTGCTACCATTAGATTCACACTTAAAACAATAGCTACTTGTAGCGCGGTGAGACTCAGGGACATAGGAAGCTGGACAAGAAGGTCGTACGGTCACAGTAAGATCCTCCTACAGGGACCCTCGCTGCTGAAAAACAGATCAGACTACACCCGACCTTAACTTCAAGAAAGACTTTACGGTACGTTTTCCAACAAGAGCCGAATGGAGCAAAGGGAAGGTGATTGGAAGATACGATATTGAAATCTACACTGACGGTTCTAAGAGAAACTGTGGCGTGGGAGCTGGCTTCCATTCGGAAGCACTCAACTTATCCAAATCAATTCGACTTCCTGACTATACCAGCGTGTTCCAGGCAGAACTATTAGCGATTAAAGAAGCATGTAAATCACTGAAACTCTACAAGGAAGTTGGTGCAAGAGTAGCTATCTTTTCAGACAGTCAACCAGCTATCAAGGCCTTAGATTCCAACTCTCTTTCATCCAAACCAGTCTTATAGTGTAAAGAGGAGCTGGAATTGCTTAGTTATTGGCTTAAATTCACTCTGCTATGGGTTCCCTGTTATAGGAACATACGGGGTAATGAGATAGCGGATGAGCTAGCAAGAAAAGTTTCGACACTAGAAATTGCAGAGGCGGTGGCAGTCTCCACCCCACTCAACACATTAAAAGCATCTATTGCTTCAGACTATCTTGCTTTAGCCGAAAGAAGATGGAAGCAAATAACTACATGTATTACAACAAAAAACACATGGCCGTCATACAAAATCCAGAGGACGAATGATCTCGGCCAAACATCTCACGCATCACTGCAACCCTTACAGGCCATTGGAAAGTAGGGGATCATGCAGCTAGACTCAATCTACCCTTCAATCCTATCTGCAGGAGCTGTCAAGCGGAAGGGGCGAAGGAAAGTCTTTTCCACTACTTATGTGAATGTCCAGGGCTAGCTAGGGCACGACTCCGCTCCTTTAGTAAGCCTTTCCTGCAGCAAATTAATAAGATCTCAGACATCGACATAAAGAATGTGCTGCTATACTTGAACCTCACTAAATGGATCTGTCTTAGAACAAAAAAAAAAAAAACAAAAAACATCATCATACGAGGACGATGGTCGTAAAACGGTGCTGGTCACTAATTAGGTAGGATTATTTCAGTGGAAATACTCAACCACTTCAAGAACAAATACAACAACAAGAGTAGGGCGCACAACAGATTTTAAGAATGCTGTACAAGCCCCTGACATTTGGTAGCATCACGGCACAGTTAATTTTACGCTTTAATAATTCCTTTCCTTGCCAAATATTTTGAGGTTATAATTTGTTTTCGAATAGTTCAATATTTTTCTCATTTATTCTTAATATTTTTACTCTCCATATTACATTCTCCATTTATTTGTTCTCAATATTTTTCATCGGCTAAAAAGAAATAAAAACAAGTGGCCAGTGTGAAAAATTATTTTTTTTCATGTATAAATATTTTTTTTTATCTCAAACCCTTCTGGGCAAAGCCTATAGCAGACTTAATTAATTTTGTATTTGAATCAGATTTGCAGTTTTGGTGTAAGAAAAATTATTCAAAAGATCTTAGATGGATCGGGTTGAATATTATAATAGGCATTGCATGGCGTCGGGGCGTATGAGCAACATTTTGTGTATGGGGCCGTATAAGTAACATTTGGAGCGCGAAGCAAATGCCTTTAGGTTAAAATTAATTACTGCCAAAGGCGCATACGTTGTAGTCAAGTGAAGCTTCCTCAATAATTTACTATACATTTTAGTGCTCTTGCCACCCACCTAACCCGCTTACCCCTACCGCGAGCTGCTCCAAATGGACTCCTGCAATTAATGCAACAATATATCCAACAGCTGTCAAGTCAAATCTGCCAACAATGCCACACATAAATTTGTCATCTTGACACGGTTTTGAATGAAAACGCAAACGCAGACATAAATGCACAAATGCGTACGGTTGATGGCATGCAACATCTAGCAATGGAATCAGCGGCGGCAACATGCAGCACTGACAGCAGCCAACTATGTATGCACATCAACTGCAGTAATGATGGCCCGTGCCTTGCCATGGGCTGAGACAAGGCTGAGAGAAGGCGGCAGCAGCGGAGGGGAATCACAAGCAAGATGAAATTGTATGTGTGTGGCACCACAAGTAGGCGTACTATGTACGCACTCGCCACCTTAGCCACTAAACTGCTGCTACGGCTGCTGGAGGCATTGCTTCCCCTCATTGCTGCCACTTCACTTACCACTTGCTTCATGTTGAATTATGCCTCCTGACGCTGACATATTTGCCACTTAACAGCGTCGGCACCCCGGTAAAGCAGTCAACAACAGTCACCGAAGCCGCCACCGCTGCCACAAAAGCAGCAGCTAAATATAAGGCAAATCCGCAGCTGGAGTTCACTTCAGTTGGTTTCAGCAAAATGCGCAATTAGGGTTTTGTGGTTGCAAGTGTTATGTGGCAACTGAAGAAAAAAGGAAAAAAAACAAAACAGCAAAAAAATAAACGAAAACAAACACATAAATAAGCAAACAAACAATCGGAGAATGAATGTTCACTCATTCTTTGAGCGCATCTTAAGCCTTCACTTGCACACGCATGCTTAGCAAGAATAACAACAACGACAACAATTACAGTTGCAAAAAATACACAGCCGAGCGCATTTAGCACATTTACTCAATTTACAGCAATTTACACTTGCCGCTGCCATTTGTGGCAACCCCCGGCATGCAGTGACTGCCGTGCCCTCCCACACACTTTCCACATTTTTTCCCTGCACTGTAGGGCGTTTTGGAGTGCACATTTCGTAATGGAAAAATCACTTGAGCTCATTTATAATTCAATTTCATGTACTTGTGGCAGTTTGTTAATGTGGTTGTTGGTGGTGTTTGCTAAGGTTGCATTTGCCGGCGTGGAATTTGTTGCATGTCATGTGCAGTGTTGACTTAATAAATTGCAAGCATATTAAGTGTGCGCTGGTGCGGGTGTTGGCGGCTAGCAGAGTGCGAGTGCTTAGTTTAGCTATTACGGCGCTTATTGGCTTGAATATACATGTGTGTGTGTGTGTGCGTGTGCGTTGGTAACGCTGCAGCGCACTTTGATTAATGCGAATTTGAGTGTGAAGTGGCGAGTGTCGTAATTGCTTAGTAAGCATTTTAATTATAATAATGTAAACGGTTTTTATTGCCGCTGCGAAATGCTGCGCAAAATGTGTGAAATTGGCGTTGCGCATATTTGAAAGGAGTTGTTGTGTTGTGTTGTGTTGTTGCTACTGCTGTTGAATAAGGCAAGTGTTAGGAAAAAGGAAGACTTGCATAACAGAGCAGATTCTGGTGGCAGGCGATGAGAAACTCTTTGCTATATCTATGCACATAAGGATGCCTGGGTGACTTAGGTTAGGATAAACGGCTGTTCTTGCGAGGGGCCTACGTAGACAAACATTCAAAATTCTTCCGTTGAGATAACATAGAGTGAGAAGGGGGGAAATAAGAAGGAAAGGAACCAAAAAGATGGGGAAAAAGGAAGAAGGGGCATTCGATTCGGGAATGATGACCAACAGTGGGTTAGAACGTTCCTATTAACGGCTTCAAGCTATGGATGAATTTCACCAGATGTATGATATTGGGTTGGGGAAAAAGTAATGTCGTATTTGTGATCAAAATTTGACGCTTTATTTAACGTACTTAGAGTTATCCGATTCAAGTCAAATATGCCCCGTTTTGTTCGCAAACTTGTTACCATATAGAAGGCAACTTATTATCCCCCTTTTATAGAACCCCCCTCCTTATTTGCAAAAAACTCAGACAACCAGTTTACGCAAGCCTCTTTTGAGGCCAAATTGGTAACACCAACGGCGTTTTGCATGGACCGGAAGAGATAATAGTCACTTGGTGCCGGGTCCGGACTATATGGTGGGTGTGATAGGACATCCCATCCGAGCTCCTGTAGCTTCTGGCGGGTCATCAAAGATGTGTGAGGACGAGCGTTGTCCTGGTGGAGCACAGCACCATTCCTACTGACCAATTCTGGCCGCTTCTGGTCAATCGCCTGCTTCAAACGGTCAAGTTGCTCACAGTAGAGGACTGAATTAAGGGTCTGACCATAGTTGAGCAGCTCATAGTGGATAATTCCCTTCCAATCCCAGCAAACACACAGCAAAACCTTCCTGGCGGTCAATCCGGGTTTGGCGATGGTTTTGGCCAGCTCGCCGCTTCTCGACCACGATCTTTTTCGCTTGGCGTTGTCGTACGTGATCCACTTTTCATCGCCAGTCACCATTCGCTTCAAAAATGGGTCAAGTTCGTTCCGTTTTAGCAGAGAATCGCAAGCGTTGATTCGGTCCAAGAGATTTTTTTGCGTCAACACGTGTGGCACCCAAACATCCAGCTTTTTTTTAGAATCCAATCTTCTGCAAATGGTTCCAAACGGTTTTGTGGTCTACACCTAGTTCCTGACTAATCGAGCGAATGCTCACATGCCGGTCTCTTTGGATAATTTCAACCATTTTATCAGTTCTCTTCTCTTAAACCCGCAATATCCGCAGGTGTAGCGTAAATGTGAGGACCCAGATGTCAAAATCTTTGCCCGACGAGAGCAGGGTAGCTGAGAAGAAGGTGCTGGGATGATTCCGCCTCGACCTTTAGACAGCTTCTGCAGAAAGGACTTGAAGCAATCGCAAGTCTCACCGCATGAACACCTAATGGACAATGTACGGTAAGGATACCCACCAAACTCGATTGTTGCGGCTTTGTTAGCATTAGAAGTAGTGACCTAACATCGGTGGGTCTGAAAACATGGCCCTACTTTAAAAGTACCAAAGAAGCCTTCGACTTTCCTTTATAAGATAAAGAAAAAAGTGAGACACGAAGCGTTCAATATTAATTCTTCCTTAAAATAATCCTGCGCTTCAAAAATGATACAAACCAGTTGGATTGAACTTATTTGAATAAAGAAAAAAATTTTATGGTATTCCAAATATAAGACGAAGAGGGAATTTTTAAGTTTCAACCTGCTGGTATTTAGAAGCGTGAACATTCGACTTTGCGCTGAAGTAAAATATCTCGGCGCAATCGTTCCTTCGAAAGTCGGTTCTACGTAACCGCAACGACCCAGATTCATGTCTGTCACTTCCCCGTATATGTGTGGGCAATATATATGCTGCAACAATAACAACAACATCCAGAGTAATTTATAACGGCCAACAGGGCCGAATGAGTTGGTGTGCGACTACTATTCGGAAATGCACTGGCCCGAAGCTTCGGCCACGAAACACTAATTGATAGGAACATTTTTTTCTAATAACGGTTGGTTCTCGATTTTTCATTGGTGGAGGACTTTTGCTCAGCGCACAACCAGATATCCTGAGTTGTTTTGCTTTCTCAAATCAGCTCGCTCTCGAACAGATGAGGATCTTTGGGCGAAACTCGGAAGTTGTGAGGTGTTGAGACCGTATGCAGAAGAATCCTCCCGGCCACTCAGAAGTGACTGACGACCAGAGACTTTCCCCACTTGCGTGAACTTCTACACATGAAACCCTCCTTTAATTGATGTTATTGGCATCATCACTCTTAACAACTGCGCTGTTACTCTGCCTTTTCCAAACTGGATAAGGAAGCAAATCGAATGGGATAAGGAAGCAAATCTGGTGGTGAACGAGGATAAAACGAAGTACCTACTGTCATCAACCAAATATTCGGCACACTCGCGTATCGACACGCACGCCTCTGTTGACTGTTATGATTTCGAGATTGTAAGAGACTTCGTTTATCTAGGAACCAGCTTTGACACCGTTAACAATGTCAGCTTAGAAATCCAACGTAGAATCTCTCTTGGCAACAAGTGCTACTTTGGACTAAGTAGGCAACTGAGCAGTAAAGTCCTCTCTCGACGAACAAAACTAACACTCTACAAGACTCTCATCATGCCCGTCCTAACGTATGACGCAGAAGCTTGGACGATGACAACATCCGATGAAGCGACGCTTGGAGTGTTTGAGAGAAAGATTCTGCGTAAGATTTTTGGACGTTGGCAACGGCGAGTATCACAGCCGAAGGAACAATGAGCTGTATACATTTTTTCGACGACATAGACAAAGTGCAGCGAATAAAGATGCAGCGGCTTTGTTGGCTGGGCAATGCCATCCTAATGGATACAAACGCTCCGACCCTGAAAGTATTCGATGCCGTACCAGCTGGTGGTAGCAGAGGAAGAGGAAGGCGTCTTCTGATGGTCTCTACTTGTCTAAACATTGTATCTTCTTTTGAACTGAGTCTATGATTATATGAAAATCCCTATAATTTATAGGTCAATACCTAAAAAAGTCGCTGGCTTCAATTGCAAAGCTCTCAAGGAAGCTAGTCGTGAGATCATTTTACCTTTCCACCCAGCAAACTGTTTACAAAAACTTTTATGGAAATGTGGATTTGCCATATTTGGATGGGAGTAAGTACTTTTCATACAAAATCTTCCGTAACTCACAGTAGAAGTCCTTAGCTATTTTGGGGACGATTTCTGCACCAACAAAAGCCTATAGTGCTACTATCCGCCACTACCTATTAAGGTGAAGGACTCAAAAAACCCGCGGATACTTCTTCAAACAATTTGAGATTCTCAGACTTCAATGTATTACGAACCTCCAGAAATTGTAAGCCCCCTGCTAAATTACACAGACATAGGATCCTCAGTGCGCTTTCCTATGGACGGCTGAACACTATAACGTACATTTGTGGAGAAGTACGAAGGTACTTTATTTTCTTATATGTTTTACCTGCCACTTTCAGTGATAATCCACTTATTCTTCCCACTATCATCGGCATAATACCTGAGGATTCGAAGTTTGGCTCTAGATTCCAGTCAGCATAAGTTCTATTTTCTGTTTTAGAGCAGTCTGTATAGAAATTGTTGACCAAACCTCTTGAAAGGGTTGCCTTCGTAGGGAGAATGAAAATAGTTTTCTTTCGTTCAAATGCAACTATGGACATCAGTTCTTCATTTGGAGTCTGATAAAATATATTAAGTACCATATAAGTACCTATTGACGTCTCCAGAAGTTCGGGTACAGTTGAGGCAGTGTAGTCGACACACATGTTGATGAAGACTAACAACTCCAACTAAGGCAGGGTGGAAATCAGCCGAGGAGGAGGAATGTTGTAGTATTGGTGGGAGCAACATCGGTGTGACGGCACCTTTGATAATGTTTCTGACATTTTACTTTAAATCTACTTACCAGAAACAAAAGGCCTAGCTCTTCATAATACCTGATATATGTACAATAAATTTCTTATCAAAATACCTCTCCTCTATCCCTAAAGTATGCACATAGCTGCTGAAGGTGCTGATAACTGATAGGTTATTTTAGGTGATCTGGCGGATCTGAATAGATCTCACACAGACCACAAGGATCCGCATATCATTTTGACAAAGTGTAAAAACATCTTTGACAAAAAGACTGAGCAGAAGTGGACCAAGGACAAACCCTTGTGGAACATCAGCGGGCGCAAATCTAAACTGAGATATCAATTTACTTGTCATAACCTTCTGCACTTTCTCCCCAGGGTAGCTGGCCATCACTATTTGAAGCCGAAATAATCTTTAAACTTCGAACACAACAAGTTGTGATCCACTGAGTCAAATGCTTTTGAAAAGTCAAGTAAGTAAATAAGTGTCAAGTCACCAATGTCGAAGCTTATCCTAATACCGTCCCATATATCAACCTTTGCTGTTGAGTAACTATGATTTTGTTCGCATTCAGGTTGTAGTGGAGAGAGTAGACGATTTTCTTGCACAATTGAAGAAATTTGCGCAGCCATCAAGTTTTCGCAAACCTGATAGTCACCAGCACAAAAAGCATTAATACTTTTAGCAACTGGAAAAACTACAGGCTTTTGCCAGACTGGCTAAATATTTTTAGTCTCTTTGACAACTGAAATAAAAGTGCATTTGGTATCCTTGGTTGGTTGGTTTAAGGGTGACGCCGCATCGGAGTGCCACGGAGTGCAAGTTGGGTCCGTTGTGTTGCCCTAGAGCTCATTATATTATATGATTTCCCCACCTAACGGAGATTTTTATTATTGATTTTGGTCCAAAATATTAATTCGATTCGAGAATTTAATGAGAGATTCGATTTTCAGGTCCGAGAGTACTGAAAGATTGTCAATTGTTGGAGAGCCTAGAAGAGCGAGTCGACTTCTGGCTAGGCTAGGACAACTACACAGCAAATGCCTGCTCGATACTTCCTCATCTTCGTCCTCGTAGTATCTGCACAGGTCGTTTTGAGGAACCCCGAGCCGACGTGCGTGAGTGCCCAAAAGGCAGTGTCCGGTGATAAGAGATATTATATGCCTTAGTTCGTGTTTCGATAGACTTATAAGAGTTTTTGTCTGTTTCAGATTGTAGAATGGCCAGATTTGTCAGGTCGTAACGCAAGTAGTTTCCACTCACCACCTCCGATCAGCAATGCTGTGAAATTCTCGATCAATGATCATTTTACATGTTGAGAGCGGAATGTGGATTGTGGGTAAGTTACTAACATTTGGTTGCGCAGCTCCAGCTCTCGCGAGCTCATCAGCTTTGCAGTTACTTTCGAATCCACTGTGACCCGGTATCCAGATAACTTGGAGAGAATTCTGAACACTTATCTCGTTAAGAGATAAGAGACAGGATCGAACCACATCTGAGTGGGTATAAGAGGAGCTGAGTGCTCGAACGGCCGCTTGACTGTCAGTGAAAAAGCGGATATCTTCTAGTGATATTATCTTTTCTAAGATAGTTTTCGCAGCATACCAGATAGCGCATACTTCCGCTTGGAATACACTACAGTAGTCGGGGAATCTAAATGATAGATTGATGTGAGGGGAATTGGAAAAGATTCCAAATCCCGTCTTGTTTTGAACCATCTGTATATATAATCAGAGGGCCATCGATTTCGGTAAGATTTGTCTTCCATTCTTCCCTGGTTGGGAGTGAACAGGAGAATAGCAAGGGTGGTGATGGAAGACTTACATGATAGTCTATGTCGGAAGAGATAACAGAAACAATTTGGTATCCTTAAAGAATACTTTTTCCATTTGTTTTAAAAGAAAAATGATACTAATCTTTAATATTCTCCTTAAGTGCTAACCCTGTGCTATATTTTATTCAAATAGTCAATAGCACACAAATTTATAAGGCCTTAAATGGCTAATAACAATAATACGTAACAACAACTGTCGGCATTACTAAGAAAACATTAAATGCAACCCGGGGCGCTATGAGCCAACCGCTTTGTTGTTATTGTTATTTATTCCGGCTTATTGCAAGGAGCAAACAAACACAACATCTACAAAGCAAGTACGCAATACATATGCACAAAAATATATACATATTTGTGCCGCGCTGTCCTCGTAAGTACAGAATAACCAGCATTCATGCGTCAATAATTTATTCATAACCTCACATTTATTATGCAAATATTGTGTAAACATATACACAAATAAGCGAATCTACGAATATGCGCATGTGTGTGCATGCACAAAAAATCAAGTAATAACATAAAAACCATCGAACTCTGCTGCCACAGCCACATTCGCAGCCGCAGCCAGACTACCCGGACACACACCCGGACCCGGAATGAATCATTTCCTTTGGTGAGTTTCCGTTGGCGAGCATATGAGAAGCGATGGCGAAACATTCAGTTCACTGGCTGACTAACCGGCGAAGTAAATAGTTTCGGTTTGTTTGTGCGTGTGTGTGTGTGTGTGTGGGGGCTATTGGCTGCTAACAGGAAGTGTGCGAAAAGGGACATACTTTGATGTTTGACACTTCGTTACTGCCCCTGTTGCCACAGCTGCTGTTGTTGCTTCTATTGCTGGGCGAGCTATTTATGAATGTTTTGCTGTTGTTGCTCCACATTGTAACTTTTTGTATTTGGTTGTGTGTCTGATTCATATTCAGTTAGTCTGGCTGCATTGAAGGAGGGTGCATAATAATTTTATTGCCCCAAAGGAGTCTTCTGACGAATAGAATGTGGAGAAAAATTGCGCCGAATACATTTTTGTTTTGCTTACATACATATGTACGCATATCTGTATGTATGTATTTATCGGAAATATCCGGATGACTAAAATGTTTATGCTTATCAAAGCAATACAATTTTCTAAGCAATTTACAAATTATTTGCCTACAAACACAGACACCTGCATGGCAAATTGGTAAATACAACAAATATTTTTAAACATTTTTCGTAGAATTTTAGGGTAAAGCAAAAATTTGGTGTATTTCTTGAATAGAAATCTTGGAATATAACACGAAAAATGATTTTTATTTATTAATTGTAATGGGGTATAATAATACAATAACAATACTTAATAACAAACGGAGTGCCAGCTGCCAAGGCACTCGACTCGGAGGAATTTAAATCTGATCATAATATTTGAATTTTTAAGAAAAGTAAGCAAGTAGCCGAATGAGTAAGTGCGTGACTACCATTCTGAATTCGGGGAACGTAGGTTCAAGTCTCTGTGAAACAGCTAAATGAAGAAAATGAAGGAGTTTTGTGAAGATCGAAACACAAAGTAATCAGATGGTGCAAGGTCACGACTATATGGTGGATGTGGCAAAACATCCAAACCAAGCTCCAATAATTTTTGCCGAGTGGCCAAAGATGTGTGTGGCCTTGCATTGTCATGATGTAATACAATACTTTCTCGATTTTGGTACCGTTTTTCTTCAACTGTATTGTTTAATTTCGTTAGTTGTTCAATGTAGACATCAGAATTGATCGTTTGGTTGGGTGGTAAGAGTTCAAAGTAGACAATTCCTTTGTAATCCCACCAAAATGATAAGAAAACCTTCTTTTGATGAATATCAGCTTTTGATGTTGTTTGAGTTGGTTTACCTGGCCTGCTCCTCGACCTTTCGCGCTTGATATTGTTGTAAACAACCCATTTTTCATCGCCAGTTATCAGTCGTTTTAAAAATGGATCATTTTCATTACGTTTCTTTAGCAAATCGCAGCTGTTAATGCGTTGCGTTAAATGCGTTTCTTTTAGTTCGTGAGGAGTTTCTTGAGTAGCGAGTTTTTGAACATAGCCAAGTTGTTTTAAGTGATTTTCAATGCATGTATGTGACACATGAAGCTTCTCTGCGATCTTACGTGTTGTATTGTGACGATCCGAATCGATTATTGCTTTGATTAGGGCGCCATCAACTTCAACTGGACGGCTAGAGCGTTTTTCATCTGTGAGGGAAAAATCACCAGAACGAAATTTGGCAAATCAATTTTGACACTGATACAGCAAATAACTTTTTATGAGCTTGCGATGCGGTTTTCCCTTTGCGGAAATAAAAAAGGAAAATATGACGAAAATGTTCCTTTTGATTTTCCATTTTTCAACAAACGCCAAACGAAAACTACGCAATCGACCAAACAACTTTTTTTACTGATTGAAAGCTGAATTACCAACTATCAAATAACAAAATGTGTTTTACATTTGTGCTACGTCTGCAAACCTAAAAATTCAATTGAAGCCATCTATGAGTGAAATTCGCAATTACTTAGCTGCCAACCCAATATTTTGTTTTAGGTGCAAACTAAATTTTTTTACAAGTCAAATGTCTTTCCATTAAAAAAGATTTAAAAAATAAAAAAAAAAAGGTGTAAATTTTTTAAATAAAAAAATTAAGGCTTCACAAATATTAAAACGGGCAAAAATGACGCGCCTTTTCCTTCAAAGTTTCTAAAAGTAAATCCGAAACTTGTTTTTAGTTTTGTTGTTGCCAGTGTTGGCAGATTTTCTATTAAACTGTAATTTTCCAACCAAAAAATTTTTTTTTTGAGCAAAAAACTGTGCCCACTAAAACTAAATTGCGTGACCAGTGTTGCTAGATTGCTTTTTTTTCAAAAAAGCCGGAAATTTCCAAAGAAAAAATTTGTATTTTCGAACAAAAAATTGTGCCCACTAAAACGATCATAGGTCTGGTGACCTAGATTTTTTTTTTGTTTTTTCAAAAAGGTTTAATTAAAAAAGAACAATACTTTTGACCAAAAAACTGAGCCGTTTTAAATTAAATTGGGTCATGAATGTAGTCGCCAGTGTTGCCAGATTGTTTTTTATTTCTAAAAATTGTAAATATCAAAATATTTACTGCATTTTTGATTAAAAAACATTGTCCGCTAAAACTGAAATTGGGTCACCAGTGTTGCCAGGTTTATTTTTTTTTCAAAAAGCTGCAAATTTCCAAAGAAAAAAATCTGTATTTTCGAGGGAAAAACTGTGCCCAATAAAACTATCATGGGTCACCAGCGTTGCCAGATTATTTTCTTTCAACAAATTCTAAATTCCAAAAAAAAAATATTTTTCACTGTGCCCACTAAAATTAAATTGGGTTATGGGTGTAGTCACCGTTGTTGCCATATTGCTTTTTAAACTGTACATTTCTGAAAAAATTGGCATTTTTAACCCAAAAAAATGCCTACTAAAACTAAATATAGGTAAACGCCGGACACAAACCGTGGCAACAACGCGCACCACCCCGAGCGTTTATCACCCGCACAAACGCAACGATTCCAGAACCGCAGCAACGGCACAAATTACCGCAAGGCAATACCAATAAATCCGACGCCGAAATGGATAGCCCTTTGTACTACGTACAAGTACTAGCCAGGAAATGGATATATAACGCCAAAAAGTAGGCACCAAAAATATATTTCCTACAACTTTGCACTAATAAACAAGTGCCAAAAAATAGGCAGTGTTATTTCTCATTAGAAATTATCAACCACAAGGAAAAACTCAGGAAAAATAGCCTAAAGTGTATCTAAGATATATATAAGGTATAGCTCTCTCTCTCCTTTTTCTCTACGTTATATCTTTTTTCTCTCTCGCGGAACGAAAATGCCCAAAACGTTGCATGTCCTTGAAATTTTACTCTCCATTCTTACTTCTCCAGTCTTGCCAGATTGATATTTTTTCAAAAAATTTAAAGTTTCAAACAAAAAATTATTTGTGACCAAAAAATTGTGCCTACTAAAAATAAAATGGATTTTTAAAAAATTAAGAACTTAATTAAACATAAATAAAAAATAATAATTCATTTAAAATAAAATTACATAAACTGTTTGAATTATATTTAACTGAACTAAAACGGTATTTGTGAACTGGAATTTTTAAATCACCTTTGTTGGTGAAAATCAGTTTCAATAATTTTCGTAAGCTGCTTTGTTAATTTTGTTTTATGTATTTGATTATATATACCTCAAATGTATTACAATCGCAGCATTTTTTATAAGAAATCTTTTGATCTTAAAATATCAGGCAGTGCTGGAATTTCTAATTTATTTCTTATTTTGTTTTATTCAAATTGATTTAAATATTTTTTTTTCACATTTGTAGTGGCGATTGAATATAAAGGACAACTGAAACCATTTATTTTTTGTTGCCTTAAAAATTTACTCCAAAAACAGCTCAACAGGAGTGTCAGAAGTTAATTATACAAGTAGACTAGCAAAATAAATGGGACCCAATTTGCGTTATTCATCATCAACTGAATATTAATTAACTTCATTGCTTATTGCAGTTACCCAAAGCAATCGGTATTTCAATAAATCCTTTAACATGCTTCGTTCTTAATTTTGCTTTCTTCCCATATGCCGAAAGGTGAAACGATTTAACCTTAGTATAGATCAATACTCGAACGATACTTTTGCCTCACCCTGTACTTGCTTAGTGGCAAATGCATGAGGTAGGCAATTTATTTTATTTCGCTTTGATTTTGATATTTATTTATTTACTTGGCTGCTGCAGCATCTCGGATCAGCAATCCATTTTGGACGAAATTTCGTTGTTGCCTGCAGCGGCAATTCATCAACATTCTAGTTAGGATAAAGAAATGCATATGAGGAGGGGATATGACGTTTCTAAACCAAATATTCCATTATATAATGCCTTTTATTATACATAAACAAACATACTTATATACAAACACACATACATATATATATATACCAACATTTATATATTTACACAGTTATATTTATATGTATGTCTGTATGTATTCTTTAATTTTTTTCTTGGCATCTGACGTGAAATAAAGAAATCGAGAAATCGCATGCCGCATATGCTGCTTGCATTGCCAGTGCTGCATATGTGGCAAGTAGCGCAAAATTCCATGCATCTGTCAGCGGCAGCAGTAGCAGCAGTAGAAGTATGTATGTAAGACCGCCGCGAACCGGTTAGCGGATTCTTGGCAACGGTTCGGAATATTCAGATATTGTTGTTGTTGTGGCATATTGTTTTTGCATTACTTTGCTTTCGCTGCAACACATTGCTCTTCCAGATCTATGTATTTGTTCTTTTTGCTGTCTGTCTGACATCTTGACGAATTTCTTGGCAAATGCTGAAAATAATAAACTCGCATTCCCCGCTCATTCGCGAATTTTTGAGGCTTCGGATTGCGTCTATTTTATTCTTTCTTCTAGTTAGGGGGTTTGTTGTTGTTTTTTTATGTTTTCTGCTTGTTTTTTTGTTTTGTGGAAAATACGGAATTTGTACTGTATTTCCGTGATTGCCTTCAAGTTGATTGATGTTAGCGAAAATACTTTCGTTCCAAGCTTTACATCGGATTTCATATATTTACTTAAGGATTTCAAATAAGTGATAAAGGATTAGCTTTCAGTTCATATTAGGCTAGGGATTAAATAAGTTCTTGTATTTGATATCTATGCTGGAAAGCACAAAACTTGAATTTGAAGATAAGCCTGTGATGACTGGCTGGAAGCTTGATACTGTAAATGATTCCGCTTTAACTGCAATCGTTGTTTTAAAAGCTCTAATGTCAAGCTACAACAAAAAAAAAAAAAAAATTGCGCAAGAAATATAACAAATTGTCTTCCCGGATGGCGTTTCATGCAGTAAGTCGTGGATTCTTTCTATAGCTTAGTGTGTCCGGGAGAGAAAAACCGCAGGACGTAAATAAAAATCTCGCTAGTGACGTCTAAATACTCAATAGAGCTTTAGGGGTGACTCACATACACAGTCTATGACAGAGTTTTACCGAGACTTTTTTACCGTTCACACAGTCTATCGGAACTAGATCGTGGATGACGAGTTAAGGAGGAATGATATATATATATATATTATCATACTAGACTACTTTAACAGGCGTATCAATGAAATGAGAGCTGAGATGCCTTAATCTTAGCCTCGTGGGAGGAGGACAGCTAAGTAGAAGGTGTTGATGTTCAGCGCTCGCTGAGTTGACGCGAAGTTCACTTTTCACTTTCACTTCTTGCGGAGTGGCTCTGAATTGAATTGAATATAAAATTTGGGTTTGAACTTCACCCTCATGGACTTTTGTACCTTCTACTCATCACAGTACCGCATTCAGACCCAGTTCCCTTATTAAATGTAAGATAGAGCTGGGTTGGGCTGAGCGTATATGCCTTTCCCCTGGCTGCAATTGAGCGAAAAGTCTTAACCCTCTCCGCGCGATAGCGCGACGTTCAAGTAGAACGCGTATTGGAGTCTCCGGGGATTGATCGCGGAAACGACAAAAGTCATTGAATCATATCTTAATCCCAGGCAGAAATTTGTGAATCATATCCCGCAATAGTCGTGCGCATTCTCATTTTGTCTTTAGAGAGCTCCAATGGGCTCCAATTTCATGAATGGCAACTTCGATTTCGTGTTTTAAAGCATCAATCGTCTCTGGATGGTTCGCATAAGATTTGTCCTTACCGGCTCCCCACAAAAAATAGTCCAACGGGCTTAAATCACAGCTCCGAGGCGGCCAATTGATATCGGAATTTCGGTAGCCAAAAGTTCGAGTGTAACTTTGGCAGTGTGACAAGTTGCACCGTCTTGTCAAATGTCCTCCATGTCCTCCTCTTCAATTTTTGGAAACAACTCGTTGAGCATGTCACGGTAACGCTCGCCATTTACGGTAACCGCGGCTCCTCGCTCATTTTCGAAAAAAAATGGCCCGATGATGCCCCCAGACCAAAAACCGCACCAAACAGTGACTCGTTGTGAATGCATTTGCTTCTCTACAGTAACGTGTGGATTTTCTGAGCCCCAAATCCGACAATTTTGCTTATTGACGTGGACTGCTGTGAAAATGAGCTTCATCAGAACAGAAGAAGAAGACTCACCACTTTGGAAATAGGTTTTCAATATTTCCCAATTTTGTTCAAGCGTATAGCGTCCCATTTCGTAAATGTCAAACCTTTAAGTAAATTATGAACACATTTGACATGTCATTTGTGTTACCATTCTCAAAAAAATAGGTGGTTCAAAAAGCAAACGCTATATGGCCCACCCTGTATTAGAGAACTGTTAGGCGTGAGGATGGATTGTCTGTCCTGCATTTCATAAGAGCCACAATATGGTTCCACGAAGAAAAGTAATTGAGGTTACCGTGTAGCACAGTGGTATCACAACAGACCAGTAAGGTCTAAGTGAGTTGGTCGTACATATCGACTACCACCATAATCTAACCTAATCTAAGGCCTTCGCCTGACGTAGCTCCTTAATTTCGTGCCAACTAACACATCTAAGCCTGAACACTTCATCTTAGGCTAGTGCGCTACCTGCCTGCGGAGAGAAACGCCGACCGTCTCTGCCATCTCTGCCATTATTCTGTAGATAAACTTGATAAGGTCGGCGCTGACTCACAGTTTATGGAGATACTTAGTGATTGCCTCCGGGAGGACAATATTACATGCCACCAATTTCAAAGAAGACGTCACTGTGAACTATTTTTGCTATAGGGACTCCTCTGTATCTTCAACAATTGTACGCAATGCAGATTCTACTGATCCGCCTTTAGAGTAAGCGTTTGAGCAGGCCAATCAGTCACTCAAGGGTTTTCAGCAAGAGGGCCGAAACACTGATTGGCCTGAAATCCTTAGCGAAGACACGTAAGCTCTTGTCTCCGTAGTTCTTTATAAGCAATATGAATCATTCACAGAATTAAGTTTATTGAGATGTGCGAAGCAGGAGGCATAAAAGAGATCTAAAACAACAACAAAAACAAAGTAATAATAATACAAATTTCAACATTAGACTCAATGCGAATTAACGATTTTTTAAATGATTGATGACATCGAAGATTTTCCGCAAGTTCTAAGAGGACATGCAGCTGTTAATGTAGCCTTAATAGATTTGCTGCTATTCTTATCTAAGAAGCCATTAAACATATCCAACGCACACAGGCACAGCGCAAAACAACCAAATAGCATACCTGTTGTATAAGAGTTTACTCATAGTTGTTGGTGGTGTTGTACTTGGCGCTGCCTCAATTTGGTTTTTTATACAAAAATATTTTGGTAAGGAAGCGGAAACTTTGTTGCTGATAAAACTTCAGCGACAGCTGGCGTGGTTGTGTATGTGAAGAGAATATTTTATATATAGTATTTTTAGGCGCAGAGAAGTGAAGAAGAATGAGTTAGGGAGAGTGAGATGCTGCTGTTTGGCTCAAAAAAAGAACAAAAAAAAAAAAGAAAAAAAAAATCCAATTTTGCCATTGATTTGTCTTAACTCCTGTTTCCAAATAAATTGTTTAAAAGTTATTACGTGAAATATCTGCAATGACCTACTCAATCTTCATTAGCATTTGTATTTCGTATAACAGAAAAAATTTAGGTTCAATACAATGCCGTATTGAAAAGAAAGTAAGTAACTGGCGTTTTGTTTTAAGAGCTACAGGAACCTTTTTGATATAAATTTCAATGTGAAAATTGTATTGCACTGTTTTTTTCTTTACTTACCCGACCTCCGAAAAAATCTGAGTAGATCTTGTGGTGCCAAGAAGCCAGGGTGGTCGCTCTTAATACATCAGTGTCAAAGGAATCAAACCTGATTCGAGAGAAGGCCGGGCAAATGCACAGAAAGTGGTATGCCGTCTCATCCTCTTCTCCACATGCTGGACAGAGTGCACTGCCTGAGATGCATACATTTTCCATGTGCTTCGTCCATAGAAAGTGACCCGTCATCAGTCCAACCAGCTGCTTACAGTCCCTTCGGCTTAATCACAGGACGATCTGCGACAGTCGGTCGGACATGACAGGTAACATCAGTTTTGTCCATCTGCAGCCTATCTCAGCCTGCCAAGCTCGCTTGTGGGTTAGAGTAACCCGTTTGCTAACCTTGGCTTTAATGGCTGCAGAAGGGAGTAGCAGAACGGGCTCCAGGTCAAGAAGGAGGCCTTAGAGCTCATCCTAGCTAAATAGTCAGAGATCTCGTTACCCGCGATACCCACGTGGCTAGGGACCCATGTTAGAATCAGGATATGATGTCTACCGACCTGTATTTGAAGCACTCAACTACCCTTGAAGTGGTTTGCTGTCGCTGCAGACGCATACAGCGTCCACAGCAAAGTAAATTGCATCTTGAATACTACTTTCCAAGAGCAAAGTCTATTTTTGTCCCGCTTGATTTCCCGTAGAGACCAGAGCAAGAGCCATGCTCGGTCTTGGAGCCATCCGTGAAAATGCGAAGACAGTGTTTGGCGGGCTGTTTTTCAGGGTTTGACCACAATTGAGCTTCTGGCACCACCACACTCTTTTTTCAAGTACGACTCTTTGAGGCATGGAGTCAAGTGGCATGGCGAGGATCCTTGGATCGAAATCCCTGCCTTTTCTGTTATCAAATGCCGTACAGGGGCCATACCAAGGCCTCTCTTTGGATGAAAATCTCAAGTGGGGGTAGACTAACCAGAGCATCTAATGCCAGGCCTGAAGTAGTTGGAAAAGCTCAGGTGCAACAGTTGACTACACTGCGTTGTAGTATCGATAAGGTCTTCCTGACTCCCATGAAGGAGATTCTACTCACCCATACCACTGACGAATAGGTGCCAATAGGTCTTATCATAGTTGTGCAGATCGATATTATTGCACTTTGTTTTCATTAACAAATGTTTCTCTTAACATAAGATCTTATAAAACCACATCATCATCATCGTTTGGCACTACAGCTCCTTGTGAGCTGCTGCTCTGCCCGTTGCTTCCAGTTCTTCAGCTTAAGTTGTTTCAGATCTTTCTTCACTTCATCTGCCCATCTCGATCTTGGTCTTCCCCGTGCTTTATCCGTGTAGGCGTCCGCCTCCAGTATTTTCCTTTTGGCTCTTGAGCTGCTCATTTTTAGAACTTTTCCTGGCATCGTTTTCGTTGCGCTCTAATGGAAGGTACTCCATTTCGCCTTTAACCAGTTCCTCAAGTTCATGATTCCATCGTCTGCGCCGTTCGTCTGGTGCAATTCAGGCTGCGTGCTATATTTTTCGGAAAACTTTCCTTTCAAATGTAAAGAAACAAGACAACTTTTCAATCGTTGTAAACATACAAAGGTATGGGACGACTACAGGGTTGCTCTAACAAATTACAACAAAGAATTGAGAAAGTCTAAACGCGAGTCATGGAGAAGATACTGTGAAAGTATTATCGAAGCGCCAGAGGGCGCCAGGCTCCTTAAAGCTTTGTGCAAGGAACACTCAAACGGTGTTACAACTTTAAAAAGACCAGATGGGTCGTATACAAAAAATCGGAAAGATACTTTGGAATATATGCTTCAAGTACACTTCCCGGGATCTATAGATACGTCATCGACAGTGAGGGAGGATCAGTTAACACCAGACCAAGGGGTCGTGGCTAACAAAAAATCCTGGAGTCTGTCAGGACGTATCTTTACCCCAAACAAAGTACGATGGGCCGTTGGGTCCTTCCAATCATTTAAAGCACCAGGGGTAGACGGTATTTTTCCAGCCCTCCTCTTAGGTTAGGTTAGGTGAAGTGGCTGTCCTACGACGCACCTAGGCCAGTTAGAGGCCCCTTGTGATACCACCGGAACTGTCCTATCCTACTCAACTTGGTCCTCTCTAAACCATTGTGTGGCCTTTAAAAAGCTAGCTATGCTAGATAGTTTGAGATTTGCAACCTCTGCAATGCTGTCCAGAAAAGGGGAACCGAGCAATCTCCACCGCCTACTACACAGAGCCATGCACCCGCATAGTAGATGTTCGATTGTCTCTACCTCCTCTATATCTTGACAGCTTCTACAGTAGTCATTAGCTGGTGCCCCTAATCTACTGGCATGTCTTCCTATTAGACAGTGCCCAGATAGGACACCCACTACAATCCTTAGATCCCTCCTGCCTAACCTAAGTAGACTCTTAGTGCGACCCATGTTCCATTCGGGCCACGCTAGCCTACTTATAGCGCAGGTGTTTAACTGCCTCCAGTTGGAGTTAGCAGCACTGATGGTGTATCTGTCTATCAAAAGTTTACATGTTGCCAAGGGCATAGGTATGTCAAGCCTGTCCTGACTAATTTGGAGCGAGGAGCCTAATCTAGCTAACTCATCTGCCTTACAGTTACCTGTAATGTTACTGTGTCCCGGCACCCAGAGTAGATTGATAGAAAAGTACTGTGCAAGTGTTGTTAATAATTTGTAACACTCCTTTACTGTCTTAGACGAGTGTTTGCTTGATAGAAGCGATTTCAGAGCTGCCTGACTATCGGAATAAATGAAGATATCTCTAACAGTGACTACGCTTTTATTTAGCATTAAAAGGCTTTCTGAGATTGCCAGGATTTCGGCCTGGAATACGCTACAATGATCAGGCAAGCGAAAGGATAAATTGGCGAAAATAGTTTCCGAATAAACACCACCTCCCACTTGATCATTGAGTTTTGAGCCGTCCGTATATATACTAACCCCGTTTTCGTTGTTTGTTAACCCATTCACCCAGTCCTCTCTGGATGGAAAATGGACTGTATAAGGCCTGTCTAGGTATGTATTCACCGAGTCACAAAAGTCGGTGGTATTAGGAATACCTGGAAACATCCCAAGTATGCGCGAGTGTCCCCAATTGTTTGTCTTGAGCATCGATGATTCCCTCAATCTTAGAGCCGTTTTGGCGGCCAGTTGTCTACAATATAGGTCAATTGGTAGTAGATGCATCATAACGCTTAGAGCCGAAGTTGGCGTTGTTTTGAGCGCCCCAGTAATACTGAGGCTTGCCGCCCTCTGAATACTATCTAGTTGCTTAATTGAAGTTTTCTTATCAAGGGATGGCCACCAGACCAGGACTCCGTAGGTCATAATTGGTCTGACAATGGCCGTATATAGCCAGTGAACTATTTTGGGGGCTAATCCCCATTTTAAGCCTACAGTTCTCTTACAGGAATAAAGCGCCGTAGCAGCCTTCTTTATTCTTTCCTGAACATTCAGCTTCCATGAAAGTTTCCTGTCGAGGGTTAAACCTAAGTACCTGGCCTTTTCACCGACCAGCAAAGGAATTCCGTTGAGTGTCGGAGGCCGACAGTCGGGAATTTTATATTTCCTTGTAAACAACACTAGTTCTGTTTTGGCCGCATTCAGGCTCAAACCACATGTTTTGGCCCAAGTATCCACATATTTTAAGGTTCTTTGCATTAGACTGCAGAGGGTGTCTGGAAACTTCCCCCTTATTAATATAGCAACATCGTCCGCGTAGGCCACAACCTTAATTCTCCTCTCCTCCAGATCCAACAACAACTTGTTCATAGCTAGATTCCACAGAAGAGGAGAAAGTACCCCGCCTTGAGGAGTACCTCTACAGACAGATCTGCGCATCACCGAAGAGCCCAACGTCGAATTCACGAACCTGCTCGTAAGCAACTGCTCAATGAAATTCACAAAGGTTTCGGAAATGCGCAGGTCTGACAGCGTGTTCGTTATGACCTTAGGCAGGATATTGTTAAAAGCTCCTTCGATATCTAAAAAGGCTGCCAGTGAATAATCTTTAACTTCAAATGAGCTTTCAATTGATGTGACCAGTGAGTTTAGGGCTGTCTCTGTAGATTTTCCTTTACAGTAGGCATGTTGGGATTGGGACATACGTGATTGGGGTATGCTGTTCCTGATAACCGCGTCAATCAGCTTTTCTAATGTTTTCAGTAGAAAAGATGATAGACTAATCGGTCTGAAGTCCTTAGGTTTGGTATGCGAGCTTCTACCTGCCTTCGGGATAAAGATGACCTTAACCTCCCTCCATGCTGAGGGAATGTGATTTAACTGAAGAGTACTTTTGAAAATGGTAACTAACCACCTTGTGATATGAGCCAGGGGCTGCTGAAGTTGTGCCGGTATTATCCCATCAGGGCCTGGCGATTTATACGGCTTAAAATTTGCTATAGCCCAAGTAATATTAGTTCCATTGATTATGTCTGAGATATCTGAGCTGATCTCGAATTCTGATGCTCTGGGGTTGCAAGTTCGGGTAGGACCCGAGTTATAGACTTCAGAGCTCCCCGGAAAGTGGGTATCTAGTAGTAAACTTAGCGACTCCTTGGTAGAAGTCGTCCAGCCGTTGTCTGGCTTCTGTAAAAAGCCAATAGATGTCGTTGATCTAGCCAAGACCTTTCTTAAGCGAGAAGCTTCCGCTGTAGTTTCTATATCCTCACAGAACGACCTCCACGAAGATCTTTTTGCTTTCCTCAACTCTTTTTTATAGACTTTGAGTTGCTCATAATAGAAGTCCCAATCGTCTTCCAAATTAGAGTATTTCGCCTTATTGAATAGTGATCTGCATACACTCTTATGAAGGCTAAGTTCTGAGGACCACCATGGGGGTTTTGTCTTCCCCTTGTGCCTGACAAGAGGGCAAGACTTATTTAGCGCTTTACAACATGTTCCGGTAAACAAATTGACTAGCTTATCTAATTCTTCCTCGTTTTCTGGATAATAAGGGGGAATTTCGGGAAGATTTCTCTCCAACTCGTAATTATACATCTGCCAGTTGGTCCTCCTGTAGTTCCTAAATCTAGTAGGTTGAGGGATTTCTTCTTCTAATATTAATTCAATATAGCGATGGTCTGAGAAGGAGTGCTTCTCTAATACTCTCCATTGAACCACCTTATCTATTAAACAATCTGAGACTAGGGTGATGTCAAGAACTTCCTGACGATTCCTGATTATAAAAGTAGGATCGTTCCCACGATTACATAACAGCAATTTAGTACATAAAATGTAATTGAAAAGTGACTCACCACGTTCGTTGATATCCGAGCTTCCCCATACAGAGTGGTGTGCATTCACGTCACCACCCAGTATAAGTCTGCTTTTGGAGGCTTCGCTGTCCATTGTCAAATCCACCAACAGTTGTGGTGGTACGGGTTCTTCGTGGGCCAAGTACATCGACGCCATACGAAATTCGATGTCACCTGCTTCCCAGCTTACCGTCGTGAAGTCTTCATTGCTATATTTTGGGATTAAGAAAACGTTAAGTTTAGATTTAGCTAATATGCATGTCCTACTTTTACCTGCACAGCTGGCAGCATAAAGCTTAAAGTGCGGAGCCCTCAATCCGCATATGCGCCCTTGTCTCACCCATGGCTCCTGAATGAGGACAATGTCAGGATTTTCTACCGCCATTAGTTCAACAAGGGCTGCTGTAGCTGCTTTACTGTGGTGCAGATTTATTTGAAGGAGCCTCATAGGTTACGTCTGCGTCTACCTCACCCAGGAGCTCTTTCTCCGACAACAGGTTAGCAAAGTCTTCTGTCAAATCCGCCCCAGAAGAAGCGTGTCCAATACTGTCGACATCGCCTATTGACTCCTTTTCGTGCACGTCCATCTCGCTAGACGACTCTTCATCATCAGCAAGCTGGCCTAGCGTGTCGCTCCTGTATGTCCTGATTTTAACCTTACAGAAGCCATAATTGATTTCGCCATCGCTCTTCGCCAATGGCTCTAGTGAGTCCTCAGTCAGCAGTAACATTACTTGCATAGTGGCTCTTTTCGACTCCACCTCGGTGGTTGACTTCTCCTCAAAGGACTTGACAAATTTCCATTTGTCAGCTGGAAGATTAGGATTGCATGCTCTTAGCAGCTGCATGATATCCTCAGGCTCTGATGGAGTAGTTGGTAACCAAGCTCTTGCTCTTGGACGAGACGGAATTTCCTTCTTCTCGACCACCGCCAGCTTGGCACCGGGATATACTTCACCAACTTTAGAGATGGCAATCCTGTAAAGCTGCACCGACCTTTCGTCGTCGCAAGCAACTATCTTAATTTGCCCCTGATACCACCCTGCATCTGTACAGGAAGGAGGAGGCCCAGGGTTGCTGGTCATAACCTCCATCGCTACTTTCGTCAGCGCAGCATTCACCCATTTCCACTGGTTCTTGGGGATTTTTCCTTCAGGGTCGTTTTCGTCTACAACGCCTATTATGATGCGGTTTTTTGCAACCTCCGCAAAAGACTTGTGTGGCGTGACATTATGCACCCTCATTTTCTTTGCCTGCGAGCTGTCCCCCTCGGCTGACCTCTGACGCTTAGATATGTCCGGATGCACCGGACGCTCAATCTGGAAATTGGGTAGTACCGCCTTCGCCCACTCGATCGCTTCTTGCAACTCCTTAGTGAGTTCTTCCCCAGCTGGTGGCGTTGAGTGAACTCTAGTGAGTAACCTGGCCGCATTGCGCCTTTCCTGGTACCCAGCTTTTGACGGGTCGGAAATTTTTATTGTAGGCCATTTCTGGACCTGAGAGCTGCTTTTAGCGCTGACTGAGGTCGCAGTCACCTCATCTTGGCGACCAACTTTCGGTTGTCGCAACAGTTGCTTGTTTGGCTGGACCAAATTACCAGCCGTAGATTTGTTAGCCACCGAATTTTGACTAGGCTTGGCCTCAGTCGCAATTGGGGCTGAAGAGAGGCTCGTCAAGGACGCTGCCCTTTTTGCAGAGCTGGAAGCTCCTTCCGGTCCTTTAGCGGAGGAACCGGTCTCCATGGAATTTTTGTTTTTAAGTTTGCCAATATTCATTTTTGGACCCACGAGTGTTGGAGAAGGAGAAGTCCGCCTACGCATAGCTCCAGGTACGTAGGTAAGGCTAGCTATTACGGAGGGCGCCAGGTATCCGTAAGCTCCGTTTGCGACTGAGTTATTTTTGAAAAGGGCCCCCAGCCTGACAGATCCTCGGCACGGGTCGCATTACACCTTGATCCAGCCCTTTACCCCCGACCATGCTAAAGATACTCCGAATGATGCTGTACTATTGAGGAGTAGCGAACACCAAACTTTGTATATTTAGCTTAGCTAGGTACCTCCTATTTCAGGACTACTGTGGTACCTATTACCAGCCGGCACCCTCTGGGCGGGTTCAGTGGAGGATTTTTGCCAGCCAGCCCTCCTCTTACGAGGGATAGAAATACTAATAAAACCACTTGTTGCCATTTTTAGGAATAGCTTTAGTATGGAATACATACCAAACGTTTGGCGTCAGGTCAACGTGATATTTATTCCAAAAACGGGCAAGAGGTCCAGTGAACTTCCAAAGTCATACAGACCTATTAGTTTAACTTCGTTTCTCCTAAAAACAATGGAAAGATTGTTGGATCTTCACATTAGAGAAAATCTAGAAAAGAACACTCCTTTGCATAAATCGCAATACGCATATAACAAAGGGAAATCTACAGAAGGAGCTCTTCACTTTCTCGTATCAAAGATAGAGAAAGCTCATTCTTCTAAGGAAATCGCCTTATGCGCATTTTTAGATATCGAGGGTGCATTTGATAATACAGATTATCGCTCGATTGATAGAGCATTACAAAATAAAAACATTGACAAGCCGACCATAGGGTGGGTAAAGGCAATGCTGGAAAGCAGAGAAATCAGCTCATCTCTAGGAGATGTATCAGTCTCAGTCAAAGCATTAAAGGGATGCCCCCAAGGTGGTGTTTTGTCACCTTTATTATGGTCCCTGGTTATTGACGACCTCCTAGTCAAACTAAGTGAGTTAGGCGTGGAGGTAATTGGCTATGCTGACGATATTGCAGTGATTATTCACGGCAAATTCGACAGAACAATATCCAGCATTATGAATCAAACATTAAATTTCATTCTAAACTGGTGTCGTGCAGAAGGACTTTCTATAAATCCCAGCAAGACTATTATTGTACCCTTCACAAACAGATATAAGTTGGACCTCGGTTCAATTACTGTCGAAGGAACAAATATAAACTATTCCAATGAGGTCAAATATTTAGGAGTTGTTCTGGATAAAAGACTAAATTGGAACTCTCACCTTAAATCGGTGATAGATAAAGCCACCAGAGCCATGTGGGCATGTCGCAGTCTCCTGGGGAGAACATGGGGTATTGACTCCAAAATGATTCATTGGATGTATACAATGATGATTCGACCAATCATCACCTATGCGTCCCTTGTTTGGTGGCCCAAAACCACACAAGAAACAGCCAAGAAATTACTGGCAAGTCTTCAAAGGCAGGCCTGTTTGTCTATAACAGGTGCCATGCGAAACTGTCCCACAACCGCAATTGAAGCGATAGTAGGACTATCCCCACTGCATATATTCATATGGAAATGTGCAGCCAGAAATGCACTAAAAATGCAAATCTTGTCAAATAAGGAATACAGTGACTTTGGTCATATGAGTATTCTAAGAAAAATACCGGATAAGGATATTAGCTGTTCAGTAACAGACTACATGATTCCGAAACGGGTCTTCAATAGAAATTATGAGATAATTATCTCAGACCGTGATGAATGGGAAATTGGAGGACCTTGGGTTAACCCAAAAAGTCTAATATGGTTCACTGATGGTTCAAAAACAAATACTGGAGTTGGTGCCGGGATCTTTGGACCCAACACAAAAATTTCAGAACCCATGGGCAAATGGCCCAGTGTCTTCCAGGCCGAAATCCAAGCGATTTCGATCTGTGCACTGACAAATCTAAAAAGGGGTATCAAAGGGGCCCACATAGCTATATATTCGGACAGCCAAGCGGCACTGAAAGCACTAATGTCTCATTCTTTGGAGTCGAGACTAGTGGAAGAATGTGTAAATAATCTTCAAAAATTAAGTACAAATAATACGGTTGTACTTTGCTGGGTTCCAGGTCACTCTGGAATCGAGGGTAACGAAATTGCTGATGAACTGGCAAGGGCTGGATCGACATCAGACCTAATAGGACCAGAACCATATTGTGGTATCAACTGGGCGGAAGCTAAATCCAGGGTAGACCAGTGGGAACATACTCTCAGAATAGCTTACTGGGAAAGTAATCTGAAACTTCGTCAAGCCAAGAGGTTGGTTAGACCCTTTACCTACAAAAAGGAACTGATTAACTTACGAAAAGTAGATATCAGGAAAATAGTAGGCTTTCTTACGGGCCACTACTATCTAAACTATCATCTTAACAGAATTCAACTCCTCAGGGACACTGAGTGTAGACTCTGCTTTGAAGATGATGAAACAACGGAGCACTTATTGTGCGAGTGCGTTGCACTGGCTAGAACCAGAATGCAAATCTTCCACCGTGATCAACTGGATCCGGAAGAAATAAAGATAGCTCCTATTACAGATATACTAAGGTTTATACGTATAGCAGAAAAATTGTTGGAAGAACACGGCTTTCAACCAACTCCTTTCCAAAGGCAGAGAACAACTAGGCAAACTAGAACCTGATGTAGTGGTCGGGCAAGTTTCGCGGATGATCAGAAGGATCATCCATATTAAATTAGGTAGCTTGACACAAAAGATCTTTTAGGTCGCAGTGTCGGTCATTGGACCACCTACTAGGATAAATTAAAATTAAAATTCCTTTCAAATGTTTGTAGTTTTGTCCTATCTTTTTCACTTAATTTGCATGTTTCAGCGCCATGGCGCAGCTGCATGCTTTCTACTTGAAATTTGTGTTTTCCAGTATCAACCTCTTTTGGTGATTGTTTGGTTTTCAGTCAAGAGAATAGCATGCATTTGGTTTTTTCGCTGTTAATCTTTAGTCCAATTTTTGTCATCGCTGCTTCAATTTCGCTGCTTGTTACTGGTGCACTGAGCTTCGCACTACTTTTCTATTAAAAATACACCAACTGTTGGCCTTCGAGTACAATAAATCGGAGCTGGCTTGTCAACATTGGCCACTCATCTGACATATTCCACACACAAACTGATTATACGAATGATTAACTGGCCCACTTATTGGGCTCATTCGGCTCTGAAAAACTAAAATTGCTGAATGGAATCCAAATTATCCTGTGGGAACCATTGCTCTTACCAATGTCGCTCACGAAAACCGCTGGTAGATCTGATAATCGACTCGCGACTAGTGACACTCGTGACTAGTGAAAGGATCAGGTGGAGGGAGATTGGAAGCTCATTGCGTATTTTGACGAAATTTCCGTAGCCGAATCGGTTGGTGCGTAACTACCATTCGCAAGTACCTATCTCCGCGCATGGAACATCAAATGATAGAAAAGGCAGCAAAAGCGCCCAATTAAACAGCATCATCACATGCTCTCTGCTATTTATAGTTCCAGTATATGTGTAATCCTTGGACATAAAAGCATATATGTAGAAGACTATACTAAGTCTTGTGCAGGCTTTGCACACTGAGGGTAATTGCATGCATGACGCCCGTCGATATGTAGTATTGGTGGAAGCACGAGCGAGAGTTTTCGTGCAAAAACAGCAAGACCACATGGACCAGATAAAGAGAAGCCTGCATCCTTACTAAAATGGCAGGAGCGTTGGGAAAACTCGACGAAAGGAAGGTGGCTCCATACGCTAGTCCCAAACAGCGGAAGATGGTTAAGTCGAACCTATGGTGAGCTTAACTTCCACCCACCACAATTCCTGACAGGGTATGATTGCTACCAGAAGTACCTACAGGGTTGCTCATATTCGACGGACCCATCTGGCAACCCTGTATCTTTTGACAGAGACGTCATATCACTTAATGACATACCGCGTTGGAGGCGTCCGTCCAAACAGATTTTTACCAAGGAACAGAACACGCCACGCGAGCGCTCCCAAATTGTTAAAATTTACATTCAACAAAAGAAGTCAAAAGAAGAAGAAGAAGAAGAACAAAATCATCATGTCCGATGAGGCTCATTTCTTATTGAATGGGACGGTAAACAAGCAAAATTGCATTATTTACGCCACTGAAAATCCTCAAGAAATTCAAGAGGTACCACTGTACGACGAAAAAGTCACTGTTTGGTGCGGCGTTAGTGCGAAAACGATTATTGGGCCGTTTTTCTTCGAAAATGAAGATGGTCAAGCTGTTACCGGGAGCGTTATCGCGATATGATAACCACTTTTGTGATGCCAATTATTCGTCGAAAGCGTATGAGGCAGTCCTGGTTTCAACAAGATGGCGCTCCACCACACACAGCTTGCACCACAATCGATTTTTTGAAGAAATTGTTTCCTCGTCGTTTGATGTCGCAAAATGGCGATTTTGATTGGCCACCACGTTCTTCTTGTGGGGATATTTAAAATCACAGGTTTATATTAATAAGCCAAAGATCATAGAAGAGCTCAAGAACGACATCCGTGAGGAAATAGCCGCTATTCCAGCCGAAATGTTTGCTAAAACTATGGAAAATGCTGCAAAACGGGCACAATACGCCGTACAGGCTCAAGGCGGCCATTTGAAAGATATCATATTCAAAAAGTGATGTTAACAAATCTGCTTGAACCAAATAAAATGATTATTATCGTCAACATCAAAAAATTTGTGTTTTTCTTTGATTAAAAAACAAAAACACATGGGTCCGTCGAATATGGGCAGTCCAGTACATCGCTTCAGCGTACTTGAGCCGCCTCTATGCCCAGTATGCCATGATGAAGAAGATACAAGGCACTTTTTTTGTATGCCAACGATTTGCAGCTAGCAGACGCGATTTCCCCGCATTATCAAAAAATATAATCAACATAATGATCACCTTAAAGTAGGCGTAGGACAAAATTTCTACAGCAATAAGCGATGCGCATCATGCTTTAGAGCACGCAGGTGTCTACGAGGTTAGCGGCAGCTAAACAGTCGATACTTCATACTTGACAAAGAAACCGACTCTTAAGTCGGGTGGACAAGCCCGACTGGGGTGGTTTCTTTGTGAAATAGTCAAAAATATTAAGGCACATGTAACTTTTGACAGGCTCTATGAGAATAGTAAATGACGTGCTCAACCACCTCTCGATGATTTTCTTAACGGTAGTACTGGGAGGAGACATTGACAGTAAGAGGTTTATTTCGGGGAAAAACAGCAACTAACCTCATTCTACAAAAGCACAAATAAGGGCGCTATTTTGCATTAGCGGAGCTCTGATATATAACCAAAAAGCACCAAGTTCATGTTGCCAGAAACGCATTTGAGGCGATCGGAGGAGCTTTTCAGGCTATGTGGAATGGAATTATCCACAGAAATGGAGCTAGTAACAGGCGCATCATAATTGGCAGACGTTCGGAAAGGTCAATAGCCAAATAACAATTACGGCAGAAGCTATAAGAAAGAAGAGCTAGAAACCGTATCGCATCTACTTTACGAAAGCCCGGCATGCATGAGAAGCAGACGGATCTCAACTACGGATGGATTCAAATAAACCTGGTATGGTAAAGGCAGCCTCCGCAGCCCAATGGGTTGATGCGTGACTACCATTCGGGACTGCAAAAGTTCGAGTCTTCGTGCATGAACATCAAATAATAGAAACAGTTTTTTCTAATAGGGGTCGCCCCTCGGCAGTCTGTGAGGAAAAAGCTCCTCATAAAAACCATTTTCCGTTCTGAGTGGGCTTATAACTGTAGGACCCTCCATTCGTGGAACATCATCAAGACGCACACAACAAGTGGAAGGAGGAGCTCGAGCAAAAACCTAACGGAAGTGTATGTGCCAATTATTTATGACAAAGAAGAACGAAACTGAAACGCAGTGTACCCGACTTACTAATTTATTTATACTTTCTTGTAAAGCCCAGCTCAGTTTATAATTTATAAGCGCTCAGCATATCTTAGAATAACTCCACAACCTAGTTGAGAATTGTATACTCTAATGCTAAGCAAACGAAATAATAAGCACAAACTGCATTCTGACTTAAAGACTACCTACCCTCAGATTCATTTCATTTCGAAGTCTATTTTTACCGCTTTCACAAGTGTGCATAAATTTGCACCTTTTTGTAGTTTTTCCTCCTTCATAGCTCAAGTGCGAGGCTGTCTATTTCAATGTCTCACTGGATGGCGCGTTGTCGGGTTGATTGCTCTGTAATCGATAGACAACGATGGCCAGTTGCTCATTGTTGGCGTTATTGTCGTTCATTGTTGTCAAGTCAACGTGTGCTTTTGTTGTTGCTATTGCTTTTTTGCAATTTATATTATTGCAGTTGCCACTGCTTTATGCAGCCACTGCTGTAGTTGACGTCCCATCCATTGGCGATTTGATGATGCCATTGCTCACATTTTCAGCATTTCAGTCTTTGACTACACTTTTCGATTGCTATTGGCAACACGTGATTTTGATTATCGCTTGCTTTATGCATCCAAATATGTGTGCATCTGTCGGTTTTCCTATTTTACTGTCTGCACATATATGTATGTATGTAGCACATAAGGGTCTGTCTCCCGATTTGCTAGGTGGTTTGCGGAGTCTGTTGGACTGGACTACTTTGCTACTAATTTGCGTTGCAGCTGTAGCAGTTTCGTAATAATTCTTTTCTCAGCGCTATTAACTGGAATTTTTGACATTGTCTGACTTTGCATCAGCATAAAATCGGACTGGTAGGAGTCACAGTTAGTCAGCCTTTGCATCAGATTTGTACCAATAAATGGACCAACAAGCATTCATCAACATTTATATTCGGCTAAGCCTCATTTCGTGCACTCTTTTTAGGTTTGATGCATTTTTAGATTGAGATTTAGATTTATTGGAGGTCTGCACTTCGACCTCATGACTTTTTGTGCCCTCTACTCATCACAGTACCTCATCCAGACCCAGTGCCCTTATTAAATTAAAGATAAAGCTGGGTTGGGCCGAGCGTATATACCTTTTCTCTGGCTGCAAATTGCCGAGATATCTCACCCCTTTTTCGCGCTATAGCACCATATTCGAGCAGAAAGTGCTTTGGGGTCTCATGCCATTGGTCGGTGAAACGATCATGAGCAGGTGACTACGCAGTCTGCATTGGCTTATAAGAATGCCCGTGAGCCCTCTCAGGCTATTCCTGGGGAGAGATATGAGATTTTTAAATTTCTTTTGGTTGTACCTTCTCAATAAGGATTTTGCCCGACGTAGCCCTATAGTTTAGTGCCAGTTCTCAGCTTCTTGATGTTGTGTTTTCCCATAGTAAGGAAAGGCTCGGGATCTACTAATGACGGGACCGCAGCCTTTCTTGCCAATGCGCCCGCTACTTCGTTCCCAGATATATCCCTATACCCTGGTACTCAAATGAGCCTAATGCCTAACAGATTCAGTTTTGCGATACACTCAAGGACTGATGAGAACTTAATCTCACTGGATGACAAAGTTTTAAGTGTCTCTTGACTGTCGTTCAGCAGGGCAATTCGCTCTTTCCAGAAGTTTCTGCCGAAGTTTATCTCTGCACATAGACAGATGGCATACACCTCCGTTTGGAAAATACTTGGAAAACTACCCATCGGCACAGAACGCTTGGTTTTGGGGCAATATATTCCAGCGCCTATGCATTCTGGTGTCTTTGAGCCATCTGTAAAGTGTACACTCTTGCCCAGTTGTGGCCCAGTTCAATTCTGAACTTCTTTCCCAATTTGATGACTCTTGTGACAACATCTCTGGGTAGCTGGATAAGTGGGAGCTGCAGACTTACCAATTCTATGTCCATAATAATAATATTAAGCAAATAAATTTAAATTGTTTACAAAATTAAATCTAGATAAAGCGAAATTAAGCAGACTGGAATTGGATAATGAATTATAGTCTCAAAGTGATGGGTGCATTACTCGCAAATTTATTCTTAAAGTTTTCCCCATAAAAAGGGTAAAAATTGCGAACACTTCTTCTTCTTCTTAATTGGCGCGATAATCGCTTACACGATTTTGGCCGAGTTTAACAAAGCGCGCCAGTCGTTTCTTTCTCGTGCTAACCGACGCCAATTGGACACTACCACCAGCCGGTACAGCATTGAATACTTTTAGAGCCATGGCGTTTGTATCCATTCGGACGACATGACCCAGCCAACGTAGCCGCTGGATCTTTATTCGCTGCGCTATGTCTATGTCGTCGTAAAGGTCATACAGCTCATCGTTCCATCGCCTGCGATATTCGTCGTTGCCAACGTGCAGATGTTCAAAAATCTTACGCAGAATCTTTCTCTCAAAAACTCCAAGCGTCGTTTCATCGGATGTTGTCATCGTCCTGTTTGTGGTGTGCGTCTTGCTGTTGTTCCACAAATGACTACTTAAGAAATACTTTTACAACGCGCTCTATTCTATTTATCGACAGTTTTTCGTTATGGTAGGTTAGGTTGGCCTGGTTAGCATTAAGCCACGCATAGACCTTTTGGCCCTTAGCGATACGAAATGGAGACGAACTCTATGAATACTGAAAGTAGACACGATGTAGGATATTAACGCTTTTGGCGAATCCAAGCATAGCTGGGAGATCCGCTTTGGAGATGTCCTCCAGACCCTCAAACAATGGGGCTCCCAGGCATTTTAAACGCGTTTTTAATAATGCCGGACCTCCAAATGGTAATAGCGTACACTAAGTGAGGATAAGATGCAACGCGACGGATGAAGTATAGAACCGAGTACGATTTTGAAAGAAAAATCCAAGATCCTTAAACTCTGTACTAAATTATTAGAAATGGCGTGGGTTGTATTAGAAATGTACAAATGCCTCGAAAATATAAGATAAAAACTATTTTAATATTCAAAGCCAGACGCGGCTTCACACATAATCGATGAAGATTGTTCAAGTTAAGTTCTGACCATCCACTGTGTGATGAGAAAATTTTTAAATCATCCGCGAAATCGAAGAAATTCGATAAGGAAATGTAATAATCTTTGTTTGCATAAACCTCTAAGTTGTTAGTCGTCTTGCAACTAATCCAATTCTAATCACTCTCAAACTAGTTTGATCTCTTCATTTTAATACCAGTTCATGTACTGGAATGCTTGCTGAGTAGTTTGGATTTTCACTGCAGTTTTGGTATGGGTCCCTCTCCGTCTCAGCGTGTGTTTGTGTGTGCACACCACTGATTGAAATTCACTCGTGCTATTGTAAATAGTGAACGTGTTCTAAATTCAAATACGTTTCCGCAATACTTTTTTTCACCCATAGTAAAATCTCTTGCAGTTGGCGGAAGGATTTATTTTGTAGGCGCTGAGTAACTTCTAGGCTACTCTTTGGAGGAGTTGTACTATAAAAATTCTCCAAATAAAAAATGCACTCAATAACAGTGACTCATACATTAGGGTGTCCGTTATTTACCAATTTGATTATTTTTCTTGCGACGCCCCCTAAACTTTTAGTTTTCCGTCTAAGAAAAATTATCAGATCAAAATCAGCTCTTAATATTCAGAATGAACCTTGCTCCAAACACGATATATTTCCCATGTACATATCATGGGATTTTGGTACTTTTTGGAATAAACTTTTTTTTTCTCTAGTATGCTAATTTACAGCTATGAAAAACTCATATTCTGATGGCAATTTTAACTCTCTACAAAAAAGATCTCATATAATTTTTCGATAAATTGACTCCTTTAAAAGTTAATCGAAGTTAAAGTTGAACTGGACGAATGAAATAATAAAGAGACTGCACAACCTACCTTAACAGAAATCACATAGGGGTATTGTAGAACCATCGGCTGGGGATGTGTACTTGTAATATATTTTCGATTAGTAAATTCCCCTGAGTTATACTAATGGGCATGGCATCGCCTGTCCGGGAGCAGCCGTTTTCAAAAGCGGAAACCATTTTCTAAAAACAACTTACGCGTTCTTAATTTTTCACAAAACTAGCAATTTCCACAACGTGCATTGCGAAATTATACCTCAATTCAGCAACCTTTACATTTGTTCATAAGGAAACACTTCTGTGAAACAGTCTGTACTTATAGAGTTGCTATAAACTTTATAGGGTTCGGCGTGCTGGATGGTTGAAATAAAAGCAGTAAAATGGTATTTTAAATGCTGAAGGTTGGAAAGTGCATTCAGTGATTTTTTTAGTTTTATGTCGTTCGCATTATTGCAGCTCTTGTAAATGAGCTGAGTAAAAATGCAAGAGCATTAAAATTAAAGCTCTAAACTGTTATTATTTTGTCAAAGTGAAATTTATGATCTTCTGAATTAGTCTAATAGTAGTGAAATTAGTTTTAAACACCTTATAAATATAATATATATGAGCAATTAGCGCGTACTTCCTCTATTAGGCTTTTGGCCGAACTTCTGTTCTCATTTGTGATGCTCGCTGTGATATTTTGAAGAGGAGAAGCCTACAGTCTTTTGTCTTTTGAAATGCACTCGGAGGCTTGCCATTGCTACTGATGGGAAAAGGCTATTTCCATAAATTCATGATTCATATCCGCGGTGAGCTTTGAACCCGGTCCGATCGAGTGATTGCCACGCACACAACCCCTCGGTTACGGTGACCGTCAAGCCGAAACACTTTACTTCAATTAATTCAATTACCATCGCCCAGATGGCGTCGGAAAAATGGGGAAAAACACAAAAAGCCCTAAACTACTGACAGTGGTAAGATGTGTCAGGCACGAAAAGATTTATGGAAAGTTTGCACTCAATAATCAATTACCAAGACAGGTATGAGGTGTCACTCTCGAAGTAATATAAAATGCTTGTGACATAAATTCCGTATTCAAAAGTTCGAAATTTTCGCAGGAAGCAGACGTGGAGTATCCGGATTGTTCTACTTAGTTTTAGCTTCATTTGCCTTTCAAGTTAGGGTAAGCAAATTTACAACAAAATTTTATAGAAAATCCAACTCCAGTCAGTTTTTAATTTTCAGAAGCCAAAAATATCGGAATGAACTGCCTTTTGCTGTTGTTTTATGGTTGGTTGATTTTCCAAGCCTCCGTTTCAGCAAGATTGCTGGATATTCTAAATGAGCTCAACTCGAAGATCGACGCTAAATGTAATTTATTTGTCATGAACTCGTTTAGTAGTTTAGAATTTGAGGAAGCTATAGGGCAACAATACTTACCGAAATTCATAGTCTCAGCAACAGCAGCTGAAGAATTACAAGAGAAGCTCTGTAGCACACCAACGCTTTCAGTAGTATTTTTGGACTCATCCAGTGTTAAACAACAGCAGCAATTAAAAATTGTATCGCATACAGTTGACCATCATCTTCGAACGCTGATGCTTTTCGTGTCGAATGAATATCCAGATTTGCACAGCCTCTTTTATTGGTGCTGGCAACACGGTTTTGTAAATGTGCTCTTCTTGGCGAGCGACAGTTATTCGCTTTTAACATACACGCATTTTCCGCGCTTGGCTTGGTTCAACACCACAGTTGCCACATACTTCGAGCATCAGTATGGGCAGCGGAATTTCAAGGGCTACCCAATTCGCTTCTCCGGCGGTATACATCTGCCGCGTTCACTGGTATTCGAGAATAAGAACGGAGATTTGGTGATTAGCGGCATATTTCCAAGCATGCTAGAGCTATTTGCGCGCGTGCACAACGGAACACTGCAGCATGTCAAATTATCTGAGAATTACACATTGTTCGATTGCTTTCGACTCATCGCCGCAAAGAGAGTCGATTTATGCTCTGAACAGTATTACTTTGGTGGAAGAGAGTTTGTCACATGACCGTTGTATCTCGATCACGCCTTTCTTTTGGTGCCTTGTGCGCGCCCTCTGCCGGCGTTTCGTTACTTCTCCGCACCGTTCACTTTAGAACTATGGCTATTGCTCGCCTTCACGCTCATCTCACTAACTATAGCGTTGGCATTTGTTTCGTGGTGTCGCAACTCCTGCTGGCATATCGGTCTTATGTTTCTCGAAATACTCGCCAGCATACTTTTTTTACCGTTTCGCTTACGTCAATTTGCTGGAATTACGCAATTCTTGCTTTACATACAACTAGTCGTGTTTGGCTTTCTAATCTCCATGTTTTATTTGGCTTTCCTCTCAAGCATTTTCAGCGCCCATATCGATGAGAAAGAAATCCAAAGTGTGGCCGATTTGAAGCAACGCAATATTTCAATACTAGTTGACGAAGTCGGTCTTGATGTTTTCAAAATTTACAAGGCTCCTAGAGATGTGAATGAACGCGTAAAGGTGGTGGACCATGACGAGCTCGTAAAGCACCAGTTGGCTTTGGATACGCGCTATGCTTATTTTTGTACCACTGCTAAATGTCGCGTGATTCTGTATCAACAAAAATTTATGACAAAGCCGAGATTATGTCAGATAAAACCGCCCCTATTGTGGGTGTGGATCGGTATACTAATACGAAAAAAAACTTTCATTGAAGATTTACTAAATATACATTTAAAGCGTTCTTTTGAAACGGGCATCTTTAAGCACCTAGAGGAGCAAAGCAATGAAGATGCAATACGCATGAAATTCATAAAATTCTATACGGAGACGGAAATGGGCGCGACCCCCTTAAGTATCGACTATTACATTGTGCCCATTATAGCGCTGATGGTAGGATATACCATAGCGTCAGTGGCCTTTGTCTGTGAGTTAGTCAGATACCGGTTTTCGGTAAAAATGTGAAGTGTTCATGTTGATGTTATAGTCAGTGTCGGAAAAATTTTGCTTGAAAATAAAGCTACCGCTAATTAAGAGACGTGTGTATCATGTGGTTGCAGGATTAATAATATTTTAACTCGTAGTTGTAGTTCGATAATTAACTTCGGTAATTAAATTATTTGCTTGCTCTGTACCTACAAAAAATAACAAAATTAATTAACTAAATAAATAAATGTAACAATGTCTTTAAAGTAAATAGGTTTTTGGAAAATGTTTTATGGTATTGAAATGCTGTGCTGTGTTAGATCTTCAGATGTTTAGTTTTGCCTTCATTTTTCCTAAGGCCTACTGCTTTTGCACGGTGACGTAATAATGCGATGTAAGTAAAACTTAATTAAAATTGCGTCACACCAGTCTTTCTTACAAGCTAAACAGACATACATATGCACTCTTTCCTTGTTAATGTACATATACAGTGAAACCTTCTTTGGGCAGACACTCACGGTCAGTCAACTTTTGTCCGCCCAAGGGAGGTGTCCAAGTTTTTTAAAATATTGATACATGAGCTGAAAAGTCCCGGGCTTAATACATAGATGGCACTAGCTTTATTGCATTCACCTCTTTTTCAGTTAGTGCTAACCTTAAAAATACAGCTGTTAAAATTTCATGATATTCTCTTCATTAGTTCGTGAGTTATCTTACTAAGCGTGACTCTACTTTTGTTATTTTCGAAAGAATGAATCAGAAAGAACTTCGTGTTACACTGCTTTTTGATGGAGAAAAATACATATCAGTTAAGCGAAGCAATGGCTTGAAAAGTGTTATGAGGACTCCGCTCTATCAGAAACAACAATAAAACGATGGCTTGCTGACTTCAACCGTGATCGTAAAGACACCGATGATACACAACGTAGTGGATGCCCAAGTGAGGTGGTAACACCAAAAAAGTCCCCAAAGTCGTTTTGAATGATCGAA
The DNA here is from genome assembly GCA_037575425.1 of Anastrepha fraterculus. Classification (NCBI taxonomy): domain Eukaryota; kingdom Metazoa; phylum Arthropoda; class Insecta; order Diptera; family Tephritidae; genus Anastrepha; species Anastrepha fraterculus. The sequence goes on along the minus strand of JAYXIM010012507.1, from coordinate 154,454 downwards.
AAGTTAAGTTGCGCAAATTCTGTATTAACCTTCTAGTAACGGACATAGACATACTAGTTCATGTCCCCCGAATGGTGACAAACGCTTCGGCTTTGAACGTATTTGATTCGGTTCCAACAGAGATTGTGGCAGAGGAAGAGGAAGGCCCTCTCAGCGTTGGAATGATTAGGTGGAGGGGGGGATTAAGCACTCTTTTTAGTTGGTTGATAGGGCACAATAGGTTAAGGTACCATCCTGGTAAGCTGTGCAAGACGAACTGCAAGTTTTGTAGCTCACAAAATACATTCTGTCAAAAAAGTAACGGGAATTATTCAACAAAACGCAAAATAATTGTTCAATCATCAGGAAAAAGGTTCCATTCGAAGCAATACCAGCAACATATGCCAACGACTAGTCCAGTCATCAAATAACCTTTTAAACGCGTTTGAAGAGATCCTCTTCAGCTCCATCAGAGAATTCTCTTTAATGACATCTCTCAACTCAAAGCGTCGTTCGCGGAGTGGCAATTTAAGTTTTGGGAAAAGGCAAAAGTCACAGGGGGCTAAATCCGGTGGTTGTTCGTTGATATTTGTCAAGTTTTTGGTTAGAAAAGTGTTCACAATATGAGCCTTCTGAGACGGTGGGTTAACATGGTGCGAGATCCATGCGTTTTCTTTCCACAAATTGGGCCGTTTCCTACGCCCTTTCTTTTCTCTCAAACGTCACATAACTTCCAAATAATATTCTGTATTTACCGTAGAACCATTCGGAATGAATTCCGAGTGCACAATGCCATGATAATCAAAGAAAACGAGTATTAAGACTTTCACTTTTGACCGACTTTGACGTGGTTATTTGGGTTTCGGCTCATGTGGATAGCGCCATTCAGCCCCCTGTTGACTGGTTTGCATGTCAATCTCATATACCCACGTCTCCTCACCTGTAACGATGCGCTGAACAAACGTTGGGTGGGAGTTCACTTGCTCAATCATGTCTTCAGCCACCTTCTGCCGATGAATTTTTTGAAAGAAATTCAGCTCTTTTGGAACGAGTCGAGCAGCCACGCGTCTTATGCCCAATTTATGGTATGAAATGTTGCGAATTGATTCGTGAGATACGCTAAGATCACGAGCTACGTGCCACAAACTTAAATGATAGTTTTTTAGCACCATTTCCTTGACTTTGTCGACGTTTTCATACGTTGCAGACGCTGATGGGCAACCAAGTCGGGACAAATCTTGCACGTCTTCTTGACCCTCTGCAAAAGCCTTATAAAGGGTTTTTCAATAAGGGCGGGTAGATGTGCAGAATGTCAATCGTGGCGTTTGCTGTGTGGCACGTAGCGCCGTCCTTCTGGAACCACATGTCGGCTAGGTCCATATGGTTCAATATGGGCCATAAGAAATTGGTTATCATCGTTGTGTAGCGCTCGCTGTTGACAGTGACCGCCTCACCAACGTCGTTTTCAAAAAAGTACGGACAAATGACGCCGCCGGCCCAAAATCCACACCAAACGGTAACTTTTTGAGGATGCATTATCACCTGGTGAACCTCGTGTGGATTGGTGTCGTCCCATATACGGCAATTTTGTTTGTTAACACAGCCATTCATCCAAAAATGCGCCTCGTCACTAAAGATGCTTTTTCGCCCAAAACTGGGGTTCTCTTCCAAACGATTCGACGCCCAGTCAGCGAACAAACAGCGTTGTCTATGGTTATCAACTTTGAGCTTCTGGGTCAGTTGGATCTTGTACGGGTGTAGGCCCAAGTCCTGACGCAAAATTCGCCTAGTTGAAGTCTGCGAAAGGCCAAGTTCTTGGGCATGGCGAGGAATAGACTGCCTCGGGTTCTGCTGTACACTTTCACGAACCGCGGCAATGTCCTCGGCTGATCTTGCGTTCCTTGAACGTACGGGTGTTGGCTGATTGTTTACTGACCCGGTCGTCTCAAATTTGGCCACCAAACGTTGAAGAGTCGACTTTGAAGGGCCACTACGTCTACCGAAAAATGAGCGCAATGAACACTCATTTTGATAATTAAGTTTTATCATTTGAACGTGCTGTTCAATCGTGTAACTTGCCATGATGATTTGGCATAAACAACTGACTAATAAACAAAAGATTTGACAGATGTTACCATCGTGAAAATCGCAGAGCACACCTGCGGTTACATCTCAAAATGTTAAACCTTTAAAATAGTCTAAAGGCGTATTCTTCGGATTTTTCAAATACCAATCTCTCCAAAGCACTTTTTTCAACATTTATGAAACTGCAGTGTTTTCCAAGTGGGGATAGCTGCTTTCAAAGTAAGAGTCGATGGGTTGCTCACAAATTTAATATTCTTTAAAGAAATAAATTTTTGTTCCAATATTTAGGCTGCTATCAAGGTCCCAGTCGATGAATGCCTGACTTCTCTTTCTGTCACATCTGAATACTTCGTTAGCACGCCGACCAAACAAAAGGAAACCGTCCGGCTAACAAATTGGGCAGGCAGGGAGTTCAGCTCCATGCAAAGCGGAGATAGCTAAGAGTTCCTGGCTATAATTGGTCTGCTTTCGGGTAAGTGGACCTCGTTATGCAAGGTGGCCAAGACTGCTTCTAAGGCTAAAAAAGTCGCAACTGTCCATGGTTCTCGGTGTTTAAACTGGATACCTCTGATGTATATCCAAATTATAAGCAAATTAGCATAAATTCAAATCCCTTTTGCGGTAACTTTCTGGAGGAGGATGAGTTGGGCTTATTAGAGTACCTACAACTCAGCTACTTTGCTTTAGGAAGCTTAATATTCAAGCAGGCTTATATTATGTTATTACGCTAGAAGAGCTTTCAAAATTGATTAATATATGCTTTCGCATTTCCTCTTCATAGTTCTTAACCGACATCTTTCAAATATCTTCTTTACTCCCTGCCACTTCAAACTCCCTCGTTTGCTTCCCAGACCTTCACGTCAAAGATTTATGGGAAAGATCTTGACCTAGAACTATAAACGAACTAACTGATGTAAGAGTTTGAAGCCAGTATACTATGACTTGCTTCGCATTTTCTTCGGGGCAGAAATGACTCATATACATCTGATATATGCCGCAGAACATATAATATGAAGAAACTCCATTCACTGAAATCATTTTTTTTATAATTTTAAATTTCAGTGAACGAAATTGAACCATAAATGTGTTACGTGTTTGACATTGTCGAATATAGCCGCGGTGCTTGAAGTTATTTTGTCTCTTTCTTCTTCTTCTTAATTGGCGCGATAACCGCTTACGCGATTTTGGCCGAGCTTAACAAAGCGCGCCAGTCGTTTCTTTCTCGTGCTAACCGGCGCCAATTGGACACACCAAGTGAAGTCAAGTCCTTCTCCACCTGATCTTTCCAACGCAGAGGAGGCCTTCCTCTTCTTCTGCTACCACCAGCTGGTACCGCATCGAATACTTTCAGAGCCGAAGTGTTTGTATCCATTCCGATGACATGACCCAGCCAACGTAGTCGCTGGATCTTTATTCGCTCCGCTATGTCTATGTCTTCGTAAAACTCATACAGCTCATCGTTCCATCGCCTCCGATATTCGCCGCCGCCAACGTGTAAAGGTCCAAAAATCTTACGCAGAATCATTCTCTCAAACACTCCAAGCGTCGCTTCATCGGATTTTGTCGTCGTCCATGCTTCTGCACCATACGGTAGGACGGGCATGATGAGAGCCTTGTAGAGTGTTAGTTTTGTTCGTCGAGAGAGGACTTTACTGCTCAGTTGCCTACTTAGTCCAAAGTAGCACTTGTTGGCAAGAGAGATTCTACGTTGGATTTCAAGGCTGACATTGTTATCGGTGTTAATGCTGGTTCCTAAATAAACGAAGTCTTTTACAACCTCAAAATTATAACTGTCAACAGTGACGTCTCTTCACATCGAGAAATTTTAGTACATCTGCAGTTCAGCTTTTTCAGAAGTCTGGTATTTTAAATCGTCCAAAATTAAGCGTTTACTTTAACACTGAATATTTACCCATCCAGTGATAAGTACGACACTTCCCTCAGCAAAAGTTTTCCCATTCCACTTGCAGGGTGCTACAATTATAATCCTTTTTTATACTGAAAAAAAAAAATTATTTCTTTTCCTATATTAGGCCTCTATTATAAGAGAAAATAATCCAGTTATTTATGGTACACAAATACAATTCCAAATATATTACTTGGATCACACTGTGCATATAAGTATGTAAAAAAGTAAAGATAACTCACATTTTGGATAGGGAAAAGCTGTCAGTGACAAAATATCTCAAAATATAATTCAAAGGAACATCTGTACTTGGATCACCCTGTACAAGAAGTATGCAGAGATGTAAAGATCGCCCAGATTTTGAACGGAGGAAAGCTGTCAGTATGTAAGTATAATTCAAAGGTACCCCTGCACTTGGGGTAAAGACTGACAGCTTTTCCTAAATATAAAATATTAAAAATTAATTCAAAGTTACATCTCCACTTGAATCACCCTATACACATAAATATGCAGAGAGTTCTACTTCGGAAATTATTTTATTGGCTTTGTCTTAAAAGTCTCACATTTATTACTTTCGCATTTTTCATTTCTTTCTGCAACATTTTGCTCTGCTGTTCACTTTACTGTTTGAAATTTTTATGCAAATGCGCGACTATTGCCCAGTTGTGGGCTACAAAAGTTTTCTCCTTCCCTTTTCACTTTCACAAGCCGCGCCGCAGCTGTCAAATATTCATAAGTTACAAATGTTTTTCCACCTGATTTTGTTGCAAAAACAGAAACTCTTCTCCGTATCATTTCATTGCCTGCTTTGGCTGCCACAATAGGCTGGGTTCCATCCGCAGCTGGAGGTTCAAGGAGTTACATAAAGCAGTTCCACTTGGCTACGCCACTCGAGTTGTGATTATTTCTGTTGCCACTGCCGCCGCCGTTGCTGCTGTTTTTGTTTTTATTTTGTACATTTCATTTGTTCGACATTAGCGAAGGAAAAACGAGCGCCAAGATACATGGACGCGTCGATTGCTCAATACTGGTGTGCTCGTTGTTGTTGTTGCTGTTGGTTTGGTTAGCGCGTTGTGGCCAACTGCGTTTGGTTGCCACTTCATGTTGCGACAGCTGTGGTTTATTTTTCCATCTTTTGCTGCTGCTGCTGCTGTTGTGTTTTTTGCTGTTGTTGGCACTTGCTGTCGGTGCTCTGCAATAATGCCAACTGTTCTTGTGCCACCAACGCTGCTTGTTGGTACTATTGTTATTGTTATTGTAAGGTATTATTGCCACGGCGATTGAATTCATGTTACGGCTGCAGTTTGTTCTTTTCCAACTCAACTCAAGCATTTCTATTTCTTTTTACCTCTTCCCCTTTTCCCCTCTTTCACTTTCTGCCACTAGGGTTATTTGCTTTAAGTTGTTGCAACATAAATCATTTTTCCTTCTACGAGTTCTTCAATACATGTTTCCTTTTGCTGAGTTTGTAAAATTTCCACAAACAACCAACAACAACAACAATAGGGAGGGAGGGAGTGAGTGTTGTAAAAGAGAGCAAAGGCAAAAACTTAACTGAAGTCATAAGCTATTTTTGCTGACGAAAGTGGCTCGGCAACCCCAAGTAGGACGGAGGAATCCGTAGAACGTGGCGGGCTAGTTGCCGTTATCTGCCACGCAGCGCGGTAGGAAGTCAGGCTCGCCATACGTACATATACTCATTTATGGCTGAGTAGTCTAGGTGCGTCTTAACCTCAAACATGCGCTTACATACATATGTGTGCGTATGTGTGTGCATGTCTGCACATAGGAATGTTTGTCCGTTGCGTCTTTTTGCCACAGTTTCATATTTCATATGCCACATTAGTGCTACTGCCGCGTCTTAAATTTCTAACGAAAAAAGGAGCGATCGAAATTTACAAATAAGACAGCGGAAGAGTCGCCTCAGTGTGCTCCTCATATCCCTCTGCCACCATCTGTCGAGTTGCCTGTTACTTACCTGCCACAACACCGCTATTATTCAAACCTTTTGCTTAAGTTGCTCGATTTTTCTTCTGCATGTGTTTTTATTCACGCTAAGTCTTTCGTGTTGTTGTGGTTTCCTTCGTAGTTGGTTACATCTGCTCTTTTTTGTGGGCGCTTCATAGATATGTTTATGTACATATATCGCTATGACGGCGTGTAATTTATGCATGAGGCTCATGTTTCTTATACGTGTCAATACATTTCTTCTTCTAGGTCAGACGTGGCAACAACCAGAATTACAAATAACTAAAAAGAAAATATTGTCTGCAACGCTAACCAAAGCTTTCTTGGAGACCACTTCACTTACCTTGCGGCTTGCTTGGACGGCTCTACCACAAGCCATGCACCCTGTAGGAAATACTCGTATTTTAAGGCAGACCAGTTTGTGGTAATGAGCGCAAAATTGTCAAGCTCAATTTCTTGGGCTATGGATATATGGAAATGATTGATAAAAAATAATGAAGACAAAATATAATATATAAAATACACACAAATTGGAGTGAGTCTAACAGCTTTGAGCGCAAACTTAAGGAGAAGTTCAGTTGTTTTAAGATCTTTTTTGAAGTAAAAACATCTCATGGGCTTTTTGGAATATTTTCATACTTAGCCCGGCCATAAGTTCTGTTACAAGTTGAGTCCGTTATAGATATGAAATTATAATACTTTTTTAATGAAGTTATTTTATTTAATCATTTAAATATAAAAGAAAAAAATTTTATATTTTCATTCGGAACGGACGGTGTTTCTGGATATTGAAATCGCTGCTCAAAGCAAAGGTTGTTTGCGACTCTCCAAATTTCTCTCAGGCCTTCGACATGAAGCTCTCTAATCCTGAGCGTAAACTATAGTCCAATGGATTCAGATCTGTATTTCCAGACGGTCAATCTTCTGCGGCTATGAATATTGCTTTTTAGCCACGGCCGAGTGGTTTTTGCCTTATCGGCAGAAGCGGTATCTTGTTGGAAGATCCAAAGCTTTTCATTAAAGAGAGGACTGCTTCACTACGCCTTCTAAGACATCCTCCTTTTACACTTTTGCCTCGGTCTTAACCTCATTTTCGCAGAAATGAAGCGATGTAACGCCTTTACAAGACACTCACCACCAAACAATTACGGAGGCTGGTTGATGGCCACGCTGAACCCTTGGAACAACATTTTTTGTGTCTTTAGAAGTTTTAGCATAGATTTTGTCATTTTGCTTATTAAAAACTTGTTTAACAGTGAACATTTTCTCATACGCCTTTCGATCCACGTAAGGACGATCACTTCTTTTTCTGTCTGTCACTTCAGAAGTTTAGGAAAAACGAGTGATTGGGCAGTAAACAAACATTTTCCGAATATTAAGTTTTTGAGAAGCGGAGGATGTGACGACGGACCACTTCCTGTGCGTCTGCCCCGCATTCGCTCGAATCAGGTTTGAGGTATTTGGCTGTGATCTGTTAAGAAGCGACAACCTTGGCTCCTTAGCACCATAAGATTTACTCAGATTTCTTCGGAGGTCGAGTGGATTTAAAGAAAATTTAAAAGGGAATCCGAGTGCAGTACAATGGACTCAATTGTGTCTGAGTGCCGTACTTGCTATTTGTGTCGACAAAAACAAAAAAAAAAGTTTTTTTCAACAATTCGTAAATCTCATTTGGACTTTTACCCCACTTTTGTAATGCAATAATCACTGCAATGCGATTTTTCTTAGCTCCCCACTCCATTGTCAACAAGCGAAATTTGCCACGAAACTGAGAATAAGTTATGAGTAGACAATGCATACGAAGAAGAGAAAAAAGTATAATAAAAAACAAGTAAGGAATAATAAATTTGGCTCAAATGGAACTTTATATAGCCGCGCATGTTTTCATTATCATCATCATCACCATCATCATCATTACCTTCACAGTCTTTGGCAGACCATAGCTTCCTTCATTTAACTCGATCATTAGTCAGCTCCTTCCAATTGGTAACGCTTATTTCCCTTAGATGATTTTGACAATTTGACACCATTCTCAGTTTGTCATTAGGGACGTTTGAGAGAGTACGCCTGAATCTCTTTTGACTGTACTATCCCTATAAAGACTTAGGCTGGCGTGGTGCCATTGTTTGGCCCCAGCTTACATCCCTTAGCCTTAGCTCATTGCTTTTAAGCGCTTCTTTGATGGCATGCTGTCCCAAGCTAAGGAATGACTCTTATCCTATTAATATCGAGGTCGCAGCTTTTCTAGTAAATGAGTTAGCCGCTTCATTGCCAGGTATTCCTTTAAATTCTGGGACCCATTAGAGCCTGAATCCATTTTGCAATCCAAATAAGTTGGGTTTCTACATGCACTCAAGGAGTAGTGAGGAGTTAATCTCAAAGGAAGACAGCCTGACGAACGCTCAGATCTGTAATTCGCTCATTCCAGTGTTTTCTTTCAAAATTGATTTCTGTACATAGACAGATGGCATACACTTCCGCTTGGGATATGCTAGGAAAATTACCAATAGACCAGCCTTGCATCCAAAGATTTCATCGCCTATGGCTTTCGGTCAAGACAGATAGATTACAATGTTTGGCCATCCGAAGCACAATTGTGGGAGTTTCCTCCACTGCCACTTCTTCAAAATTTGTCCTCTCATTTTACACGAATTCTTACGCTCGTCCAATCAGTCGTTTCTGAGACGGAAACCAGGTATATAGAGGTGAGTGATGGCTGAGTTGATTTTTGCTTACATCACCAATACAACAACCATAAACCGCCGTCACATTCCTTGTTAAGTCAACAAATCAGCTGGTGCTTTCAAATTCGCTGAGAGTCGGTTATGATCTGATGTTGCCACACCTTCTGAATTCTTTTCACGATGCTTCGAGTCATCTGTAAACGAGCGCAGCGGTCATTATTGGAGTTTCCTTTCAAAAATGGCGGTACTGCATTTTGCTTTAATGAATTAATCAACTTATTCCGCATATTCCATATAAGTTTGTCTCATCGCGGTGCGCGCGTCAATGTCGAATGCCTCGCTGATTTTGCTTTTGGTGTTCAAAAATTATCTCAAATTTTCTGAGGTCTTTAATAGCATTACTGCTTGCCATACTGGGCTAAAATCCATGAATTAAAGTTGGAATAGCCGTTCTATCTGTGTCCAGATTTAAAAAAATTCATGCGTGAAAGCGTTTTTCATCAATGATGAGGTCATAACAGCTGTGGAAGCGTATTTTGCAGCTCTTAGAGATTCTCACCTCAGGGATGGAATTCATGTATTGGAATCTCGTTGGTGCAAATGTATTGATGTTTAGGGAGACTATACTGAGTAATTAAGTGTATTTCAAACCATAGAATTTCGAACCGTAAAACTTATAGAACAGCCTAGTACTCGTAAAATAATAACTTATCGACTTAATATGCTTCGATACTCAAAAACGTTTCAGAAAATATGTAATTTTGTATACTTCCTCTACTCCTCTCAAATACTTAACTAAAAGTTTCATATTTTTGGCAAAAGATAATTCTTTCTTGTAGGGCTACATTTACTCACAACTTTCCTACAATTATACATATGTGTGTATGTATGTGTGTGCGTTTTTTGCAAATTGTTTTGTGCTCCTTGCCTCACTCACTATTTCTTGCACAATACTGCTTTTCTTGCTTCGTTTTGGCTATTAATATTAGTTGCCAGCCAGGTAACGTATTTTCTGATGGATTTTTGCTATTTTTAGTGTTTTGTATTTATTGTAATCGTTGTTGGTGCTTTGAAAGTGTTGTAATGATTTATTTAAAAGTTGTTAAACGATTTGCTATAAATCAGTGTTGCACGTTATTTGTTTACTTAATTTATTTGGTTTTTGGTGTTACTTCGCCTCCCCAAGGTTTCCAGCAGACGCAGTATCTTCTGACATCCTTTGGTGTGGCAATTTTGACCATTTACATATGCCAGCTTGTCTACAGGTGCTTCGAGCTTAAATATCCTTTCAACTGAAGTTGTTGTTTAGTCTTCATTTCGTATGGTTTTTAGGTTTATTTATGCGGGTATTTAAGGAAAATGCAACCCAAAGCTCATTGGGTGTCGAGGGTGTGAAATGAAAAGCTTACACAGGTTCTTGCGGTAATGCCTGAGCATTAGTTTCGTGCTTTTGTTGATGAGGGTGCTTGTATGATTTATGGCGAGCAGTTCCTCTCAACTTTTTTGCAAGCATATCTGAGCTATTAGGATTTCATTAACGTATGGCTAGGGATGGGTATTTCAATGCCTCATTCGGTTGCTATGCACACAAATATTTTAGTTTAGATACGAAACTGATTACTTGAAGACACAAAATAGTCTCCAAAATCGGATTCTACATATGAGTTAATTTTCAAAAATGCAGAAATGCGATATCAGCAGTGAGAACAAATGAAGTTATTATGGGGTTAGAGGTAGTCAGAGGCCCGAAATTTGTTACAATAATTGGTGAATAACTCGAAAAGTATTTGTCGGATTCAATTCAAATTTTCACACAATGTTTTAAAGATATTAAACTTCAAGAAAATGCAAAAAATAAAAATATTTTTAAAAATTCTGACTGCCTCTAACCGCTTAAGCTTACAATTGGTACTTGCAATGATATCGGAAACGAAAAACGATGGTTAAGAAAAAAGGGACGTGCCATCCCAATATAATTGTATAAAATCCTACCAGCAAGTCCTACCATAAAAGTCTACCATACCATTAGCAAGCATGGCGCAAGATTAATCACCCTATCGGTAGATTTATAATTTTTGTAAGTGGCGTCGTACGTCGGTCATATTTGACATTTCTGAACTAGACAGCTGCAGTATGTTAACATAAAAGCAATGAAGTGCTTAAAGGTCAAAATAAATACTTCTATCACTCAAAATATTTGTAGTTCTTATATAGTAAAAGATTATGGGATGATTAATTTTGCGCCACCTTGCACATCGTGCCCAATAAGTACTAGGAATTGGACACAAAATATTAATTGTCATCCTAATTTATTGTGTTGTTCTTATGCCAACAACTAATTAAAATATCAAATCTTTTTTCATTCACATTTTCGAAAGTGCACTTCAGTTTTTGAAAGAAAGACTGAAAGGGGTCGGGTTGCTCGATGAGCTCCTCTTCCAATCTCTTATGTCCGTAGTGATGTTTTACAAATGGAGGCACCTACAGTTTTGTGCCTCCGAATGTCAGATGGGTTTTTTATGAGGAGCTTTTTCGGAGTGAAATGAATGAATGAAACAGAGTGAAGGCTCTATCTGGAGTATGACGAAACCACAAAACATACCTTGTGCAACTGTATTGTCTTGGGAAAGACCAGACTGCACACCATCGAGATCAAATGGATCCGAATGAAATCAATGTTTCTGATATGGATTTTTAGAAAATTGTCCGCAAGGCGGGAAACTTACTGAATTCTCAGTCTGCGGCAGAAATTTCTAGGTTAACTAGAACCTGATGTAATATATTTAATGGCGGTATTATTGGTTAACAGACCTAGTATTAATTACTTCTTAACTAGAATTCTCCAAGAGATTCAAAGTAGTCATTAGTGACTGCTCAGCGTGGAAAAACACTGAAATATCCTTAAAACAGGGCGCACAGGTGTGGTCTATGGATAGGTCCAAAATGGAAAACGGGACTGGAATTGTCGGACTACATTTCAAAAAAGCAATTGCAATGGGAAAGACCACTTCCATTTTCCAGGCGGAGGTCCATGCCTTAGTGCTGTGTGCCAGAGCATGTCTACGAGGAGCACGCGCGGTGCTAATATTGACATTTCCTCTGACAGTCAAGCAGCTCTAAAATCGCTGCAAAGCTTCTCATTCCAATCAAGGTTGGTCTGGAAATGTTTCAAAATCCTCAACACCCTAGCCTCAAGAAACCTTGTTACCTTGATATGGGTCCCGGGATATGAGGGGCACCAAGGGCATGAAATTGCGGACACTTTAACGAAAAAGGTGGCAAACACTCCCTTCATGGGTTGTGAACCATTCTGCGGTGTAAATAACAGCTTCAAAAGTGCCTTTCTGTGTGAGCAGGAGCAACGAGGCCTAATCGAATACTAGATAGGCCAGTCGGGCATGCGGCAATAAAAAAGACGCATAGATCCAGAACGGATAAAGGCAGAAGCAATCCTTAACCTACACAGAAAGGACATAAAACTTTGCACTGAACTACTAACAGGACACTGTAAACTTAATTATCACATGAAAAAGAAAGGTGCGATAGAAAACGATTCTTGTAGACTCTGCAAAGAGGCACAAGAAACAGCAGAACACGTTCTACGCGACGCCCAACAGTGGCACGATGCAGACTAAATTACCAGGGGAATGGGGCTATAGATCCAAACCACCTGGTGGAAATTAAGCCTACAGCAGTTTTACGATTTATTAATAGCCTAAAACTGTTTGAGTAGGCTACATGACTGCACAATAGATCTCTTCAGGTCGCAGTGCACAAACAGTCAATGAATAATACCAATTACTTCTACAATATGTTGAATGGTAAAGAAGATCTTTTGGTCGTAAAGTCGGTCATTGGGCACACTACAAATACGAAATTATTATTAGCATAAGAGAGCAACAGCTGCAGATAATCGTGGCCAAATTACACTAAGCCGCTCGAAATCATCTGGCGACCAGCATTAATAGCCAATAATTTTTTGCTGTGTGTTTGGGAAAAGAGTGCGACTACGCTGCCACACACATTAATGATCGCATTAAGACTTAAATGAAAAACGCAAGGTACCGCGCATATGGCAAAAAAAATAAAAAAATTATAGCTCAACAGGCTTACAATACAATTAAAAACCGCACTAAAAGGTGCAAAGAATGCAGAATTTCAAGAGTACTGATCCAACCTCTCGCCTACGCAAGCTATGGACTATTCACTGTTAGAGCCCACAAGGAAAAGGCTATCGAGTTTGCGAAACACAGTCGGCTTGCCACTCATTCACATCCTCGAGCAGTTAGCCATTTTAAGGGGTTAGGGGTAGTCAAATTGGATTTGTTTTTGCATTTTCTGTGAAAAAATTTGAAGTGAATCCGACAAATACTAGTCGAGTTATTCTAGAAATATCAAAGGGCACTCGGCGCAAAACTTTAAATGCGTTTTTTTTCAAAACTTTGTTTTTTGAATTAGTGATCACTGTAACTTAAAAAAAGCTTGGTAGATTTCAATAATTTTATACTGCTTTTGAAAAACATAAAAAATGCGAGCCTTATCGGAAGATTTTTTTTTTCAAAAATTTCGATTTTTTGTAATCAATTAATTGTCGATTTTTTTCTCTAGAATCTGGAAAATATTTCTTGAGGCCATCATATTATTAATTTAAAAAAAAAGACACAATATCATCTATTGATAAAACTAATTTCTCCTCTCCGATTGATTTTAGATGAATCTCCACGGACTTGTGATGATCACCGCAAGGGACTTCTGGAGAAACGGGCTCCACACAAACAGCGATAACTTTTTTTTTGAAATTTTGCTAAAGTCAAGTCGAAATATGTTGTATTAATGCTATGTTTTTATTTTGGTAAGATAAAGCAATTGACTAGCAAAAAAAAAAATGATTGAAAATCATAATTTTTTCGGGCCTCTGACTAACCCTAACCCCTTAAAAGGTGCGCGTACACCTAGGTTTACCTAAATTTTTTTGCTGTCCTCTATAGTTTCGCAGAGTTTAGCGTGTCTGCTGATTAGCTTGTTTATGGCAACCGCAGGACTGCTCTGCGATTTTCATATCGAACAAAGAATTTGTTTTAAATTTTGTGTTTTGAACGGGATTAGCCAAATCAATGAAAATGTTGCAGAAAGCCTACGTGGAGTGTGATTTATCAAAAACACGAGTCTATGAGTGGTATAAGGCTTTTGCAGAGGGCCGAGAAGTCGTGGAAAATTTGTCCCGATTTGGTTGCCCATCAACGTCTGCAAAGTCAAAGAAATGGTGCTGGAAAACTATCATTTAAGTTTGTGGCACGTAGCTCGTGATCTTAGCGTGTCTCACGAGTCAATTCGCAACATTTCATACCATAAATTGGGCATGAGACGCGTGGCTGCTCGACGCGTTCCAAAAGAGTTGGATTTCTTTCAAAAAATTCATCGGAAGAAGGTGGCTAAAGACATGCTTGAGCAAGTGAATTCGGACCCAACGTTTGTCTAGCGCATCATTACAGGTGATAAGACATGGGTATATGAGTTTTACATGCAAACCAGTCAACAAGCCGCTGAATGGCGCTATCCACATGAGCCGAAACCAAAAAACCACGTCAAAGTCCGTCAAAAGTGAAAGTCATGCTACTCGTTTTCTTTAATTATCATGACGTCGTGCCCTCGGAACTCACTCAAAATGGTTCTACAGTAAATACAGAATATTATTTGGAAGTTATGCGATGTTTGAGAGAGAATGTGCATATGAAACGGTCCAATTTGTGGAAAGAAAACTCATGGATCTTGCACCATGATAACGCACCGTCTCACAAGGTCCATCAATTCCCGGTACTTTTTTGGTCTTCTTTCAATTATACCTATAAATAATAATAAATGCGTTTTTTTGTGATAGATTGTATATAAAAAAAGGAGTTAAAAAAGTGCGTGTAGCGTAGTACACATAACAGAAGTGAAACTTTCAAGGCAAATAAAGAAAGAGGGAGAGACCCGAGAGAGAATGAGAGAGAGAGAGAGAGTGAGAGAAAGAATATATATGTAAATAAATTCACAACATTTGCAGAGAATACAAATAAACAAAATTTTCAAAAAACGGAAAAGGGTCGACCGGTGTAGGTAAATGCCGGATACAAACCGTGGCAACAACGCGCACTACTCCGAGCGCTTATCACCCGCACAAACGCAGCGATTCCAGGACCGCAGCAACGGCACAAATTACCGCAAGGCAATACCCATAAATCCGACGCCGGAATGGAAAGCACTTTATAATACACACAAGCACTAGCCAGGAAACGGAAATAAGCGCCAAAAAGTAGGCACCAACACAAAAACACCAACAGTAGGCCCCTAGGAAATATAACGCCAAAAGGTAGGCACCAAAAATATATTTCCTAAAAGTTTGCACCAACAAACTAGCGCCCAAAAAGTAGGCAGTGTTATTTCTCACTAAAAATTAGCAACCACAAGGAAAAACTCAGGAAAAATAGCCTAAAGTGTATCTCTCTTTTTATATCTTTTTTCTCTCTCGCGGAACGAAAATGCCCAGAACGTTGCATGGCCTTGAAATTTTGCTCTCCATTCTCGCTCGTCTATCGACGCTTAAGAAGTTTCACTTCAACAAAAAAATATTGATTTTATGATTATTTCTTCAGTTTTGTGCCATATTCAATACTTTTAAGCGCATGAGTGCAACACCACCTGAAACGAAGATCTCTTCTCACAGCAGTCAAGGTTGGTTGTGTCAACCTGCCGCCATTTAGGAACTCTCAGTTGACACTTCATCGCAAGCAGGGCTTGAATTTCTTGGTACTCAATTAGTTTCTTACAATTTTCATAACCGATTTTAGTTACTGCAACAGTTTCTAAAAAAAAAAAATAATAAAAAATTCTTTATTTTCACAACGCGCAAACTTCTAATTTCAATTTACTCCAATAGCCAGAGTTGCCCAATAACCATAATACCCACGTAAGAGCAAATTGAATAAATTTTCTTTTATGAAACTCGCTCGGAAGGTTCTCAAGTTCAATTTTAATAGACGTACACAAGTTCCGTTGGTTATGCACCACAACAACGACAACAACAAGAACAATGAGTGTTGTTGGCGCTGAATCTCATTTAACAAATTAATTGCCGATTAATGCTTTCCAACAACTTTCTTGAGTTCTCTCAGGAATGGACGGTTCGTTGCTCGCTAAAGTGCCACTCTTGCAACACCAAAACACAGAAAAGAAAAGAAAACTAAAAACAAAACCATTAAAGAGGAAGATTGGCTTTCGCTCCCCGTTTTTGTTACTTTGCAGAATATTGGTTGGCTAAGAAATCGCGCCAAATGATTCAATTTAAATTAATTATTACTTGCGCCACAAGCGTTTTTTGGCGCGCGAGCATACACACCCTGACGCGCATAGCTGCCACACGTACACAACTTTTAATTATGGTTGCAAGCGTGTTTGTGCAACAGCGAGAAATGAACTTAAACTATTCTTTTTTGTTTTTGCTTGTTTTTTGCTTGCTTTGTTGTTGCAAACTTTGCGCAGCATCGATTAAATTGAATCGTTCTGTTGATGATGCCGCTGAAGGCGCTGCAATAAAGGGAAACAAATGTTGCTGCAAACTTGCCACTTCGCACAAGTGCTGCTGCTTCTACTGGAGTTGGGATGCGGCAACGTGCGAGGCAGAGCTTTGCTGCCTTATGTTTGCTCTTTCTTTTCTAGGTTTACCAGCTCCTTTTGGTTGCTTGCAATTTAGTGCAAACGCAGCGAAATTTGTTGAAATTCAATTTTGTCAAAAGTTTGCCATAATCATCTGTGCCTCCGGGCAGGTGTAACAACAGGCGTGGCAAATGCGGTTACCGACAGTTGTGTGGCTAATTTTTTTCGTGCTTCTGCATAAAAGCAAACAATTTTGGGCTGAGCAAAACGGAAATCAAAGTAAAGAAATCGAAGAATGGAAAATTTTATTTTGCAAATTTGTTTTTGCTTTTGTTTTTGTTCGATGCTGTTGTTGTCTTGGTTGTTGAACTGTGGCTAAATAGCTGCTTTTGTTGTTGTTAATTTTGTATTGGTTGCAGGTGTAACTTTTGTTTGTGTCAGTTTTGCAAAAGTAAGTGGCGCGCGAGTGGTGCGGCAAGCGCAGACTTGGAGATCTCAAATGGTGTTGCAACTTAATTAATTTCAGTTTTGAGTCGGAAAAAACAGTAAAAACGCGGAAGGATAAGATTTACATGTGCGGCCGCCGAAGGCGAATGGGATGGTGCGTGACTACCAATGAAACCAGTGGGTAATGCCAGTGGGCAGTTTTCTGTCAACATCCTCCAAGATTTATCTACAGAATGCTTGGCGACAGCATAGTCGAGGTAGAGTGGGGCGGCATTTCCATCCGCCGGCAGGTTAGAAGGGGCACTCCGCAAGGTGGTGTTTTCTCCCTATTTCTCTGCGTTGTTGTTGTGAATGACTTGCTGGAGGAGCTGGTGAGAGGGGGCTGCGGGGTAATTGCCTACATGGCACTAATTATTAGAGGGAAATTTTGGGGATACTCTGTACCATTTGATACAGGTATATCTGAACGTAGTTGTTAAATGGGCAACGGATTGCGGCCTGTCGATGAATCCTCTTAAGACTGAGATCGTCCTATTTACGAGGAAATATAAAATACCCAAAGCTCAACTTCCCTCATTAGGGAACGCTACTCTGATGTTTTCTGACAAGGCGAAGTACCTAGGTATTATCCTTGACAGTAAGCTTACATGGAAGCCCTGAAGAAAGAGAGAGGAAGGCAACAATCGCCTTATATGGATGCAAGGGCGTAATTGGCAGAAGATGGGGGCCTTTCGCCTAGAGTTGTTTTTTGGCTATATAATACCATTGTTAAGCCTATCTTGTTATATGGAGTCATAGTCTGGTGGAACTCACTAGAGAGGACGACATTGGTGAAGATGCTGGAGAGAGTACAGAGGTTGGGACTCATCAGTGGGGCGTTTCAAAGGATGGCGCTCAACGCAATGTAAAATGTGATACCCGTAGACATCGCAGGCAGAACTGCCACTGCAAGTACCGTAATCAGACTCAGGGGCTCGGGCTACAGGCTCAACCTCACTTATGGGCACTTAAGCATCCTTAGAAACTTTGAGTTCATCCCACTTTCAACGGATCAATGTATACCCTCGCTTAGTCCAACCGGAACTTTCTCCACTCATATTGCATCAAGGGAAGAGTGGACTGGGGGCAGCACTTAGGGTCGGGGCCTGGTGATCCTGTTCATGAATGGATCGAAATTGGAAGGAATGGTTGGCGGAGGAGTTTTTTGCGAGGAGTGCCCCATCAGACTCAAATTCATGTTACCGGACCACTGCAGTGTGTTCTAGGCAGAGGTAGCCGTAATCAAGGAGGCAGATGATTGGCTGCTGACATGCGTACTAACAGTCAAGAAAGTAAATATTTACTCCGACTGCTAAGTGGCAATAAGGGCCCTCGTGTCAGCGACGAAGGTAGAGAATTGGGATCCCCCTGCCTACCTGCGGTTTGCTCCTGGAAAGATGGGGTTCGTGCCATTCGTTGGATAAGTACATATACTTGTAAGTTCGCGAAATCCTTCTGGCTACGTGTAGATCGGGGGCACTCGGGCGAGCTTCTGAGGTTGACAAAATATCAGCTCTCAAATCTCGTGGGGTTTCTCACAGGACACTACGCGCGACAAATGCATGCTGTGAGACTTGGAATCGCCTGGAGACCTTTTTGCGTTGGATGTATGGAGGATGAGGTGGAATCATATCAGAGCCAGGCACCTTGGCTCTTACTTCTTTGCTACGCCTGCTGATATAGCTGGCGTTGACATTAAAAATCTGATGAATTTCATCGTTCATAATCCACACACTATAAACCCATTCTCCTAACCATCCCACCACCGCCTCTCCTCGCCCTCTCCTTTCATCTCATCGGTTTTCTCTTTCACCTCACATATCCTTGTCCAAGTGTGCTCATTCCTTGGAAAACCATTCCAACCTAACCTAACCTAACGTCCAAAAATATAATTTGTGTGAATAAGTCAGGAGCAATTGAAGCTTTGAGATTTAGAATTCGGAAACTCCCGAAATTGGCGAGAGAGCTTCGCAACTTGCATCGTCATAACATCGTTTAAGCAAGGCTCTGCCCAATTCAAGCATATATTGAATGTTGATATTGCTTCTTCCAATGCTATTCTCTATTGGCATTTAGCATCACGTCGTTAGTTCCTTCACCGACAGTTTCGACGTTTTCACTACAGTATTCTTCTCTGTGTTCCGAATGGGGTGCAGCAATTCATGGCTCGATTTCAGATTAGGAGACTTGTTGCAATGGTTCTACTTCCCGAAGCAAAGTTGCAATGAATTGAATATTGGATGAAATATCAGGTATCACAGCTGTAATCGTAACTCCCTAACTCACAATCCCACTAAGACGCGTTTTCAAATAGTTTTTAAAAAGATGAATGAATTGAAGTTGCAGTAAGAGCTAAAAAGCATATTGCATTTTTCAGGTGTATATTTCGCAGTGGTTCATCGGTAGCTTTTCCACGTGCAACAATGTGACTTATGAGGGATTTTATGTAGCTCAATTTATAAAGTCTTATAACGTTTTGATCCATGGGCTGTATTAAAGCCGCACAGTTCGGAAGAAAGCACGTTATCGGTATTTGGCCATCGTAGCTCTTTAGCTCGCCTTCTTTGGGATGCATGGAACATTATCGATAAGAAGAAGTGCTTTTTCCGGAAGATTTTGCGTACGAAGGTTCCTATGTCCTGGAACCAAGATCAGAGAAATGTTTCCTACAAGCCCAAGAGTTTTGATCTCCTCCAACCAATTTGGATCTACATCATGGTGTCGTTAGAGCCTTGATCGCGACTTAACTATCGGAAATAATTTTGATATCTCTCGTTCCCGCGTTCCCTAAGCATTCAGCAAAACACTCACAGTATTCGGCTGTTTTAAGGAAGTGGATAACTTGGCTGATTTAGAGAAAACCCCTGCTCAGACTCCCGATTTCAATTTGGAGCCGTCGGTGAAGGCAGATGAGTCAGCTTCGATGAAGATTTCCCCCTCGTTCCAATCCTGCCTACTTGGGAAGATTACCCTGAATCGACCCTCAAACTCCAGTTTGTGGATAGAGAGATCTGTACGAAGCTCAGAGAAATACGGTCTTAACTGCGCATAACTGCATAAGGGGAGCGCTGGGGCAAATTCTAAATGCTTGGTATTATAGCCCTTCCGAAGAGCTTCTGCCAAACCAAGCATCCGTATGTTAAAATTGGTAGACCACGACTTGTGGCTTGAGTCCCCATTTTTGCCTAGATTTTCAGAACTAGAAAGTTATGCTGGTCTTCTCTACACGATTTTCAATGGAGTTTGGAGTCAGGTATGACTCCTAGATACTTAACTTCCTCTGAAAGCAAGAGAAAGCTCCATTTTTCACCAAGGAGGCGAGTTTCATTTTTCACCAAGCACAACGGCAGTTTCGAGCTGCAAGTCGTGTTGGCACTTTGGACCTCAACAATTTTACTATTGTACTTTTTGGATTACGGATGCGTTGCAGGTGTTGTTGGATACGCCTCCCCTTGACCTGGTGTGCTGTTGCCTTGAGGTTGAGAAGGAGACTTAGTATGCCGCTGTTGCAGGATGCATTGTTGTCCAACGGTCATATGAAAAGGAAGTATTTGGAGTGTAAGGGACTCCTGAACGTGTGTGTGATGAATAAGTGGTAAGACCGTTGGAACAATAGTCTCATATGCCATGTGACATATGAGTACAATCGTAATATTTCAATTGTGGAAGAAAATCCAGATTTTGGATTTTCCGTTGAGGAATGTGTTTGTGGGTTGCCAAGAGAGAACTGAGTGCATGTCCTCTGCGAATGCCCGTTGTTTTCAGACATTAGGAATCTTGCGGGTGTGGGGACTGATGGACGATATGATGTGGGTAGTGTAGTCTCCACCCGTCGGAATATCCAATTATTAGGTCAGTATGCACGTGAAGTATTCAGACGGTGAAGGAATTTTTAGGCGTTCAGTTGATTAGCTGGAGCTCGTATGTGCTGTTGCGGGGTTCGGTCCACCAGTCCAGCGCTGCATGGAAGCTCAAGTTGTAGTAATCTTGGCTACAAAGTCTGACCGGAGACTTAAATCAAAGATGATCGACCTGTTCTTGAGGACGGCCCTTCGAGAAGTATCGTGGTGGTTGCAGTTTACTACCCAAATGTGGGCAGAGTCCTTTTGGTTCAATGTGGAGTTGTATTGCAACAGGGTGTTGAAACCATGGCACGACAGAGGTTTAGATAAGTCTCGAACCGCACCAAGTTTGTAAGTGTGTCCATTCCACACTGCCAATTGGTACCGTAAATGCTTTAAGCATTTTTGGGGTGCTGATTAACGCACTGATACTTTGCGCTCGTTGGGAGTATAGTGAATCTGGTAAATAGCATCCGCTCCTTTTTAACAGAGTTTATTTTGAGGCCGAAACTGGCAGCACAGCATCTGAGTACAGCTTTCTAAAATCTCAGCCATGACTGAAAGAAATGGTCCCGATACGATTAGGACCAAGTCATCGGCTTATGCTACTACCTTAACCCAACCCTCATTTAATTTAATCAGAACAGAGAGCAGGAGGTTTGTCAGCAAGGCAATACGGTTTCCGACGCGGAAAATCAATCCTTGGCGCAATAGAGGAGGTAGTAAGCAGCGCTCAACGCAGACGGCACTACCCGAATCGCATCACCGTCTTGTCTACGCTTGATGTACAAAATGCCTTTAACAGCCTACGATGGACACACATTATAAAGGTTATACGAGAAAGGTTTCGAATACCTGCATACCTGCTAAGGATTCTCCAGTGTTACTTGAGCGAGTGCGAACTGCTGTACGATACACCAGGTGGTCAGAAAACAAAAGCAATAACGTCTGGCGCAGCTGAAGGATCTATTCTAGGCCCCGATCTCTGGAATCTGAGCTACGATGAGATATTGAGCATAGAAATGCCAGAGACACACCTAGTGGAATACGCAGACGATATAGCGGCGGTCATATTACCTCGGGACACTGAGGATGCTAGAAGAAAGCTGAACCAAGTCATGATAAGGACCCAAAAACCTGGAACTCGCCAAACATAAAACCGAAGTCATCCTTATGATACGAGGTCACACGCCACTAGTTATGGCGGCCACAAGCTCAATTCTCCTGTGCAGCAGCGAGGAATGGGAATTGTGCTAAATTGCAAAGCCAAGCGCAAAGCACTGGAGGCTGTGCAACGAACAGCGGCACTCAGAGTTGCCTCAGCCTACCGCACTGTCTTAGGCGCTGCAATTTTCGTGATCTGCGGTCAGATATCCATCGACCTCATGGTCCGGGAACGAATGGATGCGTGAGACTCCAAGAAGAAACACGTCACCACTAGCTTCCAGAACGGAGACGCCAAACCATGATGCGGTGGCATAGCCGATGGGACACTGAACCGAGGGCAGATGGATGGCGAAACTTATTCCATCAATTGAAAAATTGGTCCAAAGGAACTTCGGAGAAGTGAACCACTTCTTAACTCAATTCCTCTCGGGCCACGGATACTTCCGGTAACCGATTCCAAGTGCATATACTGCGAAGCACCGACCGATGACGCTGAACACACGTTTTTTAGTTGTGTCACATGGCTCGCAGAAAGAAATGCTCTGAAGGAGCAGATCGGCGACATCGCACCGAGCAACATAATCAGCAAAATGCGAAAACGCGGGGACGACTGGAACGCGGTAAAGAAATACATCGAGAAAAAAGATTAACCTCGACACAGTGCAAAAAAGCGAAGCTGCACAGATAGAGACACAAGAAGACGAGCCTATAGCATGAAAGCTGTCTACAAATATGGCGAACCCAGACGTGGGTGAATAGAATTGGTCCTTTAAGGATGCCGTTCTGGGCTCTCCCGAAGTAATATAGAAAGCAGTTCCGGCAAGGGTGCCTCCCCAGAAAGAGAGGTTTTAGTGGCCACACCACACGACGCAGTAGACGACGGTCGCTGTAAGTGCGAAGGCATTTTGAACCCTACCTCACCCACCAGAAAAAAAAACCACAGGTGACTTGGTTACATTTTTATAAAACTAACTGCTATTCTAAATGTTTAAAACTCGTTGATTTTGTATAATGAATCGAAAAGCATTCTTCATTTCTGTTTTTTTTTCGCTTGAGGGGTTTCTTAACATTTTTCCTTGCACTTTGCATTTCATTTGTTGCAAGTGAAGCGCAATTAATGAAGTTGCTAACCAGCAGCTGAGTGATTGGTGTTGACATTAATTACTTTCAAATGAGTTCAAAGTGTACACAAGCAAACAAAGAAAAGAAAAAAAGAAACCTAAAAATGACGAAGTTTCCATAGGAGACGCTAGAAAAATTCACTTCCCTATCATCACCTCTGCACCACCTTCTCTTCCATTCTATCTCCAGCAATGCTTTGCGACACTTAAACGTGCTTCGAACTCAAATTGCACTCAAGAATACCGAACCCGATACTGCAAGGCCAAAGTACACTTATTGAGCTCGCTTTTGTGCCGTTTAATGTCGCCATTGGCCAGACCACTTTAATTTATTTTAGCCTCAAAATTCAATTAAGTAAAACCTCAATGCCCAATAGGGCGCTGCGTCCAGGCGCATACCTACGTACAAACAATGCATTTCATGCTCGAGAGGGCACAGTTCTTGCTGTGCGAGTGTAAGTATTTTCACAGCCACTGGTGGTAAGGTCCAACGGTATTGTGTTACTTGAGTATGTTTGTGTGTGTGTGTGTGCTGCATTTTGACTACTTCAGACGACAGTTGCCTACAATAGAAACTAACCATGACGCATTGTCGCACTCAAATGGCGCAAAATGCGGCAGTTGGCAGTTGGCAGTTGATGTTCATGGCTCGGCCATTCAGTCAGGCCATTGTTTATTTGTTTGCTTGCGCTGGCTTATTGTTTTATGGTCTTAATATTGAACTTTACCGCTTTTGTTGTGTTAAGGTGCCGGAAGGAAGTGCAGAAGGATATACAAGTATATACGTATGTGCGTGTGTGTAAGTGTGCGAGTAAGGCTGACAAGTGTGGAATCCTTGGCGTGCATTTAGATGGCACTAGACTGCTTAGAGCTCGAAGGCCGCATAAAGGTTTGATTAAATTGAATCGGATGTAATAAAAATATAATATACACACTTTGTGAGCAAAATGAAAGTGATCGAAAGTAAAATAAATAAACGGAAAGAAATCGAGCACTTAAGCAGGGACATTCACTCATTTGAGCGGATGAGTAGGAAGGTTGAAGTACAGATACTAAGTAAGAAATAGAAACTGAGTGAATGTAATATTTTTGGGAAAAAGTGAAATAAGTGAAGTGAGGGGTGTGCGTATTTTTGGGTAATTGAATACCAGTAAAATTGTTTTTGGGAGTAGGAACTGAAATAGTAAGCGACTTAAAGAAATTGTCAAAGTGTCGGTTATTGGGCACAGTACAGATTCTAAATTATTACTTAAAGAAATTACTATTCACTTCCGATACTTAAATTAGTTAAATAGATAAAAATCTGATAATTTCACTTTGCAGGAGCAATAATGATATTAACTGGAGTGCCTTTTCCCCCTATTTTGGCTAGTTACTATTGACGAAGTTCTGATAATGCTAAATGAGGGTGGGGTTAAGATAGTAGCAACCGTCGATGACCTTGTCCTAAAGGTATCGGGTATCCCTCAATCATAGCTGAGATTTTGGAAAGGTCACTGGCTGTACTGAGTCGCTGGGCTGCCACTTGTGGCCTCTGAGTCAACTCTGACAAAACGGCCCCTTTACCAGAAAATACAAACCTCCATCCTTTCGACTTCCCAAAGTAAGCAACCACGTTCTCCCGCTTTCATCGGAAGTTAGGTATCTTGGAGTGATACTTGACTCCAAGCTCCATTGGAAGCTGCACATTGAAAATCGGGTAAAGAAGGCCAGTATAGGCCAGGTCATGCTGTGGATGTACAACGCAGTGGTTGTGCTAATTTGAACGTATGGATGCCTGGTTTGGTTGAAAGCTCTTCAGAAGGGCTATAATATCAATAAACTCATGCACCCTCCTAGCATGTAAAACTTGCCCCAGTGCTGCCCTGAATGTCGTTTCGCACTTACTTCCCATTGAATTTTACGTGATTTCCACCACAGCTCAAAGTGCAATCAGGTTAAAGGAGGTTGACCTATGGAGGCAATCTCTCAAGGACATGGTTGCATTTTTGGGCAATTAAAACCATATTCCTCCGAACTTCGTACAGATCTCTCTATCCGCAAACTAGATTTAGGGGATTGTGCTAGGGCAATCTTTCCAAATACGCAGGATTGGATCGAGGGTAAAATCTGCACCGAAACTGGCACCTCAGTCTTCACTGACGGTTCCAAGATGGAATTGGGAGTCGGAGCAGGGGTTTTCTCTAAATCAGCCAATTTATCTATCTCCTTTAAACTGCCGAACACTGCTAGTGTTTTTCAAGCAGAAGTCTTTGCGATCCTGCAGGCATGCAAATTGCTTAGGGAACGTGGGAGCGAGGGAGATATTAACATTTTCTCCGATAGTCAAGCCGCGATCAAGGGTCTGACGACGTCATGGTATATAACGAAATTAGTAAGCTCCTATAAGGAGGAGATCAAATCTGTTGGGTGTGCAGGTAACATTTCTCTGATCTGGGTTCCAGCACAAAGAACCATACAGGGAAAGGAAATTGCTGATGAGCTTGCCAGGAAGGGGATTGAATTGACCTCAGAGACCTCTTATCCGGTCAAAGGCATCCTCTTGACAGTTGTTAAAGCGGAACTGCACAAATTATTTCTCAGGCAAGCGCAGAAAAGATGGAGCTCCATTTCTTCATGTGATAGTTCGAAAACTCTTTGCCCCCAGTACAATATACGAAGGACTCAGAAAGTCTTTTGGACTCCTCGCCATTCAATTTCCAAACTCATAGCTGTGTTTACCGGTCTCTGGACGATCGGTACAGGCGCGGAAAAGCTAGGGTTAGCATTTAACCCCCATTGCAGAAGCTGTAGGGAACTTTTCAGGTTTGCCAGCTAGACGATTAAGGTGAGCTCATTCCTTCGACAGCCTGGGGAGTGCGCCAACCTAAATCCACCTTCTCCATTATATCAACAGCTCTAGCTGGCTGTAAATATCTGCCTGTTGAAGGTCTCATAATGGTATCAAAACGGCGCTTCAGTGCTAGTTGAGGAGTGCCAGAGTTCAACCATTTCACCTACTTTCAGCTACCGAAGTATTTTCACGTTCGAAATTTGTACAGGAAGAACTGACAATATTAGAAAGGAATAATCTTTATAAAATAAATGTTACACAAAAATAATAAAGATTCCCCAATCAATTTTAATTTTCGTTGATTTATTTCAATTTAAAATCCGATACCTTTAAATTGATCACCCTTTACATATGCACGCAATATTGTTTTTTGCCTCCTAATCATCTGTTGCTCTGTACGCTAAGCTTTTGCGATATGGCACATCTTGGAGAGCACATCAATCGTGCTTCGGTTTGGTCTAAAACCATAATGGATCTTGGAGAGATCGCAGTGGACGCGGTATCAATTTCCAGCCTCTAGTACTTAATTTTCTCCAGCTCTTTCCTACTGTGTCTAGAAGATAGATCGGCTTGTAGGTAGTTGCCTCATTTGAGGGCTCGTCTTACTTGGTGAGAATTACTAGCCTTTGTCTTTTCCAACACTTTGGAAATGCTTCTTCTTGCAGGCACTGCTATGAAAAATTTGGGCTTTGAATGAATTGCCATATTAATTACCGCGTTCGGAATGTCATCCAATTCTGGGCTTTTTGTAACTGCAAGTCCTTGGCGGCTGAGAAAACTTCTGCCCTAATGACTTCCGGAATATCCTCAGGATTGACTCAAATTTGATGGCTGATCCTTAGCTCGGGGAGACGGGCATTCCCGGCGAAAGCCTTCATTTTGCGCAAAGCGGCTTTAAAGGCATTTCTCCAAGGTTTATTGTCGATGCCTTATCAGTGAGCGAATACGGCTTTCCGAAGTAAGGCACACTTTCGTTTGAAGATTCGTCAGAGTTCTTTTGCTTGTTCAGACTGCCGCCGTCTCTGGAAAGCTGTTCGTGAGGAATGACATTCTGTTTGCAGTTACGCTATATCCTCGTTTCACCTGAAGACCGGAGCCCTTCTATTAGAAAAATACATTTAACT
Source organism: Anastrepha fraterculus (assembly GCA_037575425.1). Classification (NCBI taxonomy): domain Eukaryota; kingdom Metazoa; phylum Arthropoda; class Insecta; order Diptera; family Tephritidae; genus Anastrepha; species Anastrepha fraterculus. Next base: position 127,624 of record JAYXIM010012507.1, on the reverse strand, counting down.
CTGCGAACTACAGCCGAATAACAAAGGCGATGGTGAAAGCATTACTCCAAGAAAATGAACTAGAACTAGCAGAGGGCATAATCTAACTTGTGCTACCAATCAGCTGGAGAAGGGTGACATGAGTCTTCATCAGAGCTGGACACAAAGCTGCCAAGGTGTGTAACTGCCTTTCCAGTAATATGCCGAATGTTGGCTGATCTAATCGAACATCAAAGTTCGAAGTTCAAAGCAGAATCTGTGCTGCATAAATCGCACACTTGAGAACTGAAAGGGACACATAGATTAGTCAAATTCAGACTGTAGGGCTTACCGTAAAGTCTCCGACGAAGCAGCCGTTGTACTCGCTGGGAGGTTACCCATTGACTCCGATGTTAATTCAGCGGAAGCAACGTAGCTTCGCCGCGGACAGAGAGATCGGGGTAGGAATAGATTGACAGAAACACGCATTGATGAATGGCACAAAGCGGAAATGGGCACACTCCATAATTCCAGATTTGCGAAACTTGGGGGAACGAAAATATGGGAAACAAAATTTCTATTTGGACCAATTACTTTCTGGTCATGGGTGTTTCAGACAATATCTGTACCGATCGAAGGACCCGAACACGCAGTCTCAGAATGGATGCGATTCAGTTGGGACTGCGGAGACTGGTCGAACGGGAACTGAACTGCAGACCGAGCGCATATGAACTCCTTCGAAAAATGCTGCTTTCACCTGAAAAGCGTAAAACTGGAAGCAATTACATGAAATCAATAAAGCTAAGACTGCAGCAGGATGCTTAAGCCGTACGAGCTAATGACGTAAAAAAAAGTAAATTTTCTTGCCCTGCGAGGGAAAGCCTTTAATGTGGACCCAGCGGGAAACTGACAGGAATGAGTGATAGGGGTGGTTTTAGTCAGTAGATGCATAGTAGATGCATACCATAAAAAATTATATAAATTTAATTTCTCTTACTATCATCATCATCAATTTACTTTGTCCCGAATGGAACTTGGGACCTCTGAGACTTCAGTTGTGAAACTATTTCCGTATAAATATGAATGCGGCTCCTCCAAACTCGACGTGCATGCCGCCGTAGCCGATGGATTCTCCACATTTCTGTGTGACCTACTTGGATACTACTTGGTATTCCTCGCGTGTTTAAATGCATGTTTTATATCCGTAGCTCGAAAAACGTGGAGTGTGTCCATAACTTACAAGCCTAAGGAGATCTGGTGAGTTCCACGGGTAAGATGACCAGATACTTAATAGCATTAGACCGTTCCTAACCAGAAGAACAGACACCTTTGCAGCCACTCGCTTTAACGCAAAAGGTTACATTTTGATTTGTTTACCACGGGAAGTCAGATTTGCCCTTTTTCTTTTTCTTTTTTTTCGTGACATCAACTGAACTTTAAAGATTGAAAATATATACAAATAATATTTACAATTTGCTCCCGCAATATGGACGTGTCCTGTCAAATATTTACAAGTTACCGCTAATTTATGATACAGATTGCAACTCTGGCGCTAAGCTTCAAAATATGAAGCAAGACATCACAAGCAAACAGAGTCTATGACACAAATGAGTGAGAAATTCAAAGAGTCAAATGAGTTAGTTGATTGAATTGAGTGCTTAAAGTGGGTTGGTTGGAGTCATTGAGTTTACTCCTGAAAATTTACTGATTTATCCATCCTTATTGCGTTCGCTTTTTGTTAACTAAATAATAAATTCATTATTATTAGCTATTCTAGGCTTTGTCCCTTATCACTCTACATTAACAAAACTTTGGCAAAGTTTTACTTGCCTTTGTCCGGATGCAATAATAATTCCAACAGAATCACTGAAGCAAAAACTTTATGGTCAAAGAGCACTTACAAACTATTTTTACTCCCTCTACACAGGTGCTAATTTTATGCGTACGTATTGGTGAATCTTTGCTTGAACTCCTATATGCATACATATGTACACATATAATGACGTCGGTGGGTATATGTATGAGTATGTGTATGTTTATTCACAATTCTTATTTACACCTAACTTTTTCATGAATTACCAAACAAAGGACAGTCAGAAGTTTTCTTGTTATCTCCTCAATACTTCCAATTAACATTTAGTTTGTGGTTTTCTGCTCCCTTATCAAAGCCAATGCAACTTTACGTATTTTCGTATTTTTGTATGGGACTAGTTTTGGTTGTGAGGATATCGAATGGTTTGGTTAGGGCATGAGATAATTTAGAAATTACTTTATTTGGTTGTTATGATAAATTAAAACTTTCCATTACAACCATTTTTTGTCACTCATTAAAACAGCGGACCTTGCAGGAAAATAGGATATTTCCAAATGTTTCCATGACTATTTCGGCTGACTGTATATTTACTGTCCTTCTGCTACTTCATTTAAAGGAAAGAATTACACGCAGACGCTTGAGGGGCCTTAACAAGCGCGCTGTTAGCTCTGTATTTTCCAAACTGGATAAAAAAGCAAAGGGAATGGGTCTGGTGGTGAACGAGACCAAAACGAAGTACCTCCTATCATCAAACAAACAGTCGGTATAATCGCGTATTGGCAACCACGTTGTAGTTGCTATTGTTGTAGCAGCAGAAACTTTCCCTATCCATATACTTAGAATGTTGCTGAAGTGAGAGAACTTGGCCGGATATAAATCCGGGTCGTTCCGGTTACATATAGAGTTTTTTAAAATGAGGTGTTATTTTGGTATTCAAAAAAAACTGATATTTTTTAATATAAATGATCAGATGTTTATTTCATTATAAAGAGGAAGGTATGCCGTTAATAGTCGAAAACAACATCATGCAAATTACCACCACGACCACTCTTACAGGACAATATCCATTTCATGAAATTTTCAATTACCGAATTGCAAAGGGGCTGCTATATGTCTTCGATAGTCTTACGAATTCCATCTTTGAAGTCTTGAATCGACCCTGGGCTGTTGGCGTAGACCTTCTCTTTCACGTGGCCCCAAGAAAAAAGTCAGAAAGTGTTAAATCCCAAGATCTCGGTGGCCAATTGTGATCACCTCTTCGAGACATAACACTATCCGAAAACTCTTCCCGTAAAAGTTCAATGGTTTCCTTGCTTGTGTGGCACGTAGCGCCAGCTTGTTGAAAATAAACGATGTCCAGATCAATTCCGGCCATAAAAAATCGTTAATCATCTCTCGATAGCGCAATCCATTCCCCTGTAACACCTGTTATTGGAAAATCCTTTAGAACCGACTTTCGTGGGAACGGTCGGAGCACTTGCGTATCGGCACTCACGTCACTGCTGTCAGTTATGATTTCGAGGTTGTAAGAAACCTCGTTTATCTAGGATCCAGCATTAATACCGTTAAAAATGTAAACCTTGAAATCCAACGTAGAATCTCTCTTGCCAACAAGTGCTAGTTTTGACTAAGTAGGCAATTGAGTAGTAAAGTCCTCTCTCGACGAACAAAACTAACACTCTACAAGACTCTCATCACGCCCGTCTTAACGCATGGCGCAGAAGCATGGACGATGACAACATCCGATGAAGCGACGCTTGGAGTGTTTGAGAGAAAGATTCTGCGGAAGATTTTTGGACCTGTATGGCGAGTATTGGAGTATTGGCGATGGAACAATAAGCTGTATGAGTTTTACAGCGAATAAAGATCCAGAAGCTTCGTCAGCTGGGTGATGTCGTCCAAATGGAAGCAGACGCTTGGGCTCTGAAAGTATTCGATGCGGTATCAGCTTGTGGTAACAGAGGAAGAAGAAGGCCTACTCTGTATTCAAAAAGTATCGTGAATTTTGAATTTTCACAGGTTACGTATATTCGAATTTTGATTTTTTGTGATGATATGTTGTCATCATGTCTCTCACTCATGCCGACGAGTTCGGCCATTTTGAATGTTCAGTTAATTGTTGACAGCTGCTTTGCTTGCACGATGGATCAAAGAACCTGTATCAAATTTTGCGTGAAAAGCGAAATTAAGTGCGTGGATGTATTCGGAATGTTGACTATGTCATACGGAGAAGCTACTTTGGACCAAAGCAACGTTTATCGGTGGTACAAAATGTTCTCATAAGGCCGAGAAAATGCGAACGACGAAAAGAGTGTCGGACGCCCGAACACTTCAACAACAGACGAACAAATTGATGGAGTGAAGAAAATTGTATTGGCCAATCGTCGAATCACCATTAGAAAAGTTGCTGAGGACCTATCTGAATTCTGTCTCTTGCTCCAGAGGGTCATAACTGGTGACGAATTGTGATTTTTTGGTTATGACGTGGAAACCAAAGCTCAATTATCTCAATGGAAGCTGCCGCACGAACCAAGACCAAAAAAAGCGCGCCAAGTTCGGTCGAATGTAAACGTTTTACTTATCGTTTTCTTCGATTGCAGAGGCGTTGTGCATCATGAGTTCTGGCCACAAGGTAAAACGGTCAATAAGGAATACTACCTGCAAGTTATGTGCAATTTGCGCGAAGCAATCCGTCAGAAACGCCCGAATTTGTGGAACAACAAAAATTGGCTCTTGCATCACGATAACATCCCTGCTCACACATCGTTGCTTGTGCGCGGCTTTTTGGCCAAAAATACCACATAAATGATGCCACTGCCACCGTATTTCCCATTTGGCCCCCTGTGACTTTTTCTTGTTCCCGAAACTGAAGAGGCGCATGAAAGGACGTCGCTACGCTACGATTGACGAGATAAAGACGGCATCGAAGAAGGAGCTGAACAATATAAAAAATAAAAATGATTTTTTGAAGTGCTTCGAAGATTGGAAAAAACTTTGGCACAAGTGCATAATATCTCATTGGGACTACTTTGAAGGGGACAAATGAATAAAATAATAATTTTTGAAAAAAAACACAAAATTCGCGATACTTTTTGAACACAGCTCGTATTTCTGCTACGAAAAGACTTTTTTATGTCAAATTGTTTCTTGGCTGATAAGGCGTTCCCTGACCTTTCATCCAAGATATCCTCATTCTTAAATTTTGGCAATCTGCACTTCTCATCTGATGATAATTTCAAAGGGGATGCTTTCCCTCAAATCCTCGCCACATACAGACGGACGATGGTCTTTCAGCTATTTTGCTTAAGATTTGTCCAGTGTTAGCAATTCCTCTAGAGATTATTTTTAACAAATCTTTATCAACGCACACTTTCTGAAATGAATGGAAATTCACAACCATAAAACTTTTGTATAAAAGCCAAAGAAAAACTGATGTGCGCCGATTTCCAAGCTATCAAACAACTCTAACCTGTTTGAATGCATGGCAAAGGACAAATTTTATTTCGAGGTCAATTCTTTAATTACCCCAAACTAACTCGATTTTGTAACTTGCCGTTCTATAGCTACTAATCCTGCTGTTTTTAGTGAATTTTGTATGCCATTGTTTTCCAAAGGACTCCAAGTTGATTTCCTTTACACTGGCCTCTCTAAGGCATTTGACAAAGTGTCGCACGAAATTCTAGTAAATAAGTTAGCTCGCTTGGGTTTTGAATATTTTGTTAATAATAATAGACGATCTGCTTAGAAAGCTAATTTTTGTGTGTTAGCATTGTTTGCAGTTGTCTTCATTAGCGACAGTTTTCCTGCTGCCTACATGCGCCTGTGCATTTGTGTGTGTGAGTTGAGTGCTGCGTGTGTTTTCAAGCTGACAAAAGTTGGTCAAGTAAATTGATTGAGTTATCATTGAAACTGAAATGTGTCAATGAGGTTTACCAACAGCAAACAATGTAAGTGTTCCTTACACACACACAAACACACACACTTATACACTTTTGACTTCGACTTCATTCATACTTACTGGAATGGAAAGAAACTTTTTGTCAGCTGCGGTTGGCATTTAATTAACAGGGATTTTTATTACTTTTACCTGCTGTGTTGCAGGTTACGAAAAAAAGCAAATTTATTGAAATTTTTGCAGATATGTAGTGCAAGTAGGTACATATATGTGTGGCTTTTGAAGTCAAGTTTAAGGCTTTGGGGATATTTAAATTGATATTTTAAGTTCAACAAAAATTTAAGAATTAATACAAATATATGGAAAAGCTACATATTTGGCCTTATTGTTGGCCTTTACTGTTCTAAATAATATGAAGAAATTTCTGATTGATATAAAGGGTCTTTTAAAAGTGACGCCTAGATGTTAGTAATGAATTGAATAATTTCTAGACCGTGATTGTTGCTATTTGTCAAGTAGACGATGTATAACTTTTCACGATAAAACAACAAATTAAAATTATTGAAACTTATTACGAAAATGGTCGAGCTTTAAAGACAACAAATAATGTCGAAAATTGAATTAATATATATTTTTTTTAAATAATTTATGAGAAATTTAAAGGATAGTAAAGAACACATTTTTCAAGGAGATTGTTGTATTGCATATAAAATATATAGTTTTACTATGAAATTTTTCGTAAATAACGTTTACTGTCGCACGGTGCTATCAGAGTGCTTTATTCATATAAAGGGTCTTTCAAAAGATGTTGTTTTAAAATAAAACATGTCAAAATTTAGATTCTCTCCAAAATTGTATGCCAAAAATGATATAATTTAAATGTCTACAGGTAAAACCCGCCAAACAGTCGGTTCATGTTGAGAATGTTGAACGTCGAAAGATCGATGTTGAAGGTTGTTCAGCAACACTTGGCGTAACAGCAGCAATATTCTCAACAGAACGCCTAGCTTTTGGCTTGCCAGTCCTTTTTCTATCCTCGGCAGAAATAGGTTCTTGCCCTTTTTTCACCTCATAAAAAAAACATTTGTTGTTCGGAGTCGGTTTAAAACCGTAGGTCCCTCCATTTGTGAAACAACATCAAGACGCACGCCACAAATAGGAGGAGGAGCTCGACAATGTACGCGCCAATTATTTATTAATTTAGTTTTTTAAACATCTGATGTGTTATAATATTTTCTATGCTATGGACTAATTAAATTATATGGGAAAACTAGATATAAATGCTGGAGGCCTAGCTAATATTAGACTGTTGTGTGAAGGATCGAGCAGAGGCTAAAAATATGTGCGACAGAATCGGTGCCATCGTAAAGGAGGCATTGAGAGAGGCTTTTACCCGACAGTAAGTGTGCATGCGTTAGGATAGTGTGTCCAATCCTTAAGGGGGGAGCCTGGTTTATAAGGTCAAAGAAATCAATTTTTTTTTGTTCGTTTTAAGCGATTCCTAATATATTTCAGAATATTCACACAAAGTTACAGAGCCTAATTGTCAATATTTCCGTAGATCCAAAGCCAAAGGTAGACGAGCGTTAGGTAGTTACGCTGTGCCCGGACAGCTATAGTACAAACTTTATCTTCTTTTCTTGACTTTTTATTTTTATGATATCTTTGAATTGGCGTACATGAATGAAAAAACTAATGAGCCTTTTGAAATGAATCATAGCTTGTTCCCTTCAGTATTAAATTCTCTTCTATTTGAACTAACAAAATAGATAAAAAAAATGTTCAAGATTTTTATACTAAGTTGAAGTGAATTTTTTTTTATAGAAAGGCATTTTTTTCTTTAAAACCTCCAAAAAGTTGAAATTTTAGAATTTCTCTCAGTTTTCTTAGTTCATCTAGAATAAAAAATTATGATAATTAGAAATCCATTTGAATTTTTTGCTTTAGATAATAATTACGAGCTGTATTTTGTACGCCAGTTGGAAACTCCAGCGTTGCAGCGCTTTACTAATTTCTATGCTAAACTTTTTTTTCAACTTATTTGAACCAGTAAAACAATTTTTTTATACTTTTTAAATGTATAAAAAACTTTGCAGTGCTAAATTAATTTTTTCCTTAAAAAAAAATCGCAAAGAGATGCAATTTTTAGACCTCATAAACATATACAGTTATACATATACAGTTAGAAAGCGATTTTTTCAGAATTTTTTCCGAGACAACTTTTAAATTTATTGATCTAAAAATTTGTCCACATTTTATGTTATCTTTTAACTGTATTTTAAGACTTATTATTAGTAAAATATTAATATGGAAAGGAGCTACAGCTGATCTCCGGGAGCTCCTCTCAAAAAGACGTTTTGCGGTGACGACTAAATCCCTGAGCTGGATCCTCTGAAATTAAAAAACCAAACAGATTTCGTTAAAGTAATGTTAGAACTTGTAATTAATCTAGGGAAAAAGAAAAATTAATTTGTTTGACAAAATGGCGGTTTCTCAAAAAACAAAAAAAAAATCGATTTTTGACCAAAATTTCGGCCTTAAATTGTTTATAAAAAAAATATTTATCGGTGAGAAAAAATCTTCGATAAATTACTAAACAATATTTTTAAGAAGCTCGTGTTAAAATTTTAGACTAATCGGTTAAGCCGTTTTCGAGTAATGTTGATCACCGACTTTGAAAACACCATTTTGAGAAAAACGCGCTTAAAGTTTGAAAGGCACTTCACATAGGATGCAATTTTTTTTTAACTTACGTGGAGTTGTCTATTCCAGGACTATATAATACACCCCCCACCGCTTCGGCTGCTTCTACTAACTCGAACTGATGTTGTCTGCGGGCCATTCTTCCATTTCGGGTGCTCTCACGCGCTCTGACATCGAAAATGTTCACGCGCGGCTCATTTTTTTCCAGCATATGAATGCGCATTGAGCCCAAGTGTAATTCCTATTGCCTTTATATAATGTCATGCAATACTGATGCCATTCCTTCATTAAATATGCCGGCAGCTATGTGTGCAGCGATTTCCACAGTTTTCGAACCGGCCGAAACAATTTTGGGAGAGATTTTCAAAATCAGTTAGCTCTCGTTGTTGTTTTGGTTAAAATTGCCTACACATGCACAAATCGGAAATGTAGCCTCAGCAAGATCTTCTGGTAAAAGTAGGTGCCTAAGCTTCATTTTTCGCTGCAAGGTCTGCATAGTGGTTTCCTTTCATACCAGCATGACCAGCAACCCACATTACTTGTATTTGCTTAGACACACTATGATCGCGTTTCTAATTTTTTCAGTTATGGGTGGTGATTGGATGGATCTGCTATTGCCGTTATACATGATCTGCTGTCTGTACAGATGAGGAATTTTCCTTTTGCCTTTTTAGCGTGGTTAACTGTATGAAAGATTACTGACGCTTCGACTGTAAATAAAGAATATATTGAAGAGAGGATCCACTTGCAAATTAATTCTTCTGTAGCAGTGACAATGGCAAATGAGGTGGAATCGAAGGGCTTGGTGCTGTTTGTAAACAATAACTTCCATGGTTCTGCTAAATATTGGGTTGGTGCTTCAAGAAGCTTAGCAAAAATTAGACGCGTAGAAACGATAATTCTGTGTTTAATGGATGGCAGCCCAGATTCAGCAAATATGATCTTGATTGGCGAGGTTAGTAATGCCCTCAGATTATGCCGTATTTCACAGTGGTGCACATAGCAGGTATGTCAGGAAAAGCTTCCTGTAGTTTTTAGAAAGCTTTTTTGCGCTTTGGTTGGAGACCCCGGGAAAGCGCAGCAAACCTTTTGTCTCCGAAATGGGTGCCCCCGGGGGCATTTTCGAAAAATTATTGTATAATATACTTACATTTTAGCCAATATTGATCATTTATAGTTCTGTATGGAAGAAACACTAAATAAGAGCTATTGAACAGCAAAAACTGAGATACCGGCAATTGCTCAGTACGAGCTTTACTCGTGGACTGTCAATAGAAAAAAAATTGAGTTCGGTAGCAGAATTGGATCGTTTCGGGGAGGTTATTGCAGCCAGCGGAAATTTTATTATTATTATTTAATTATTTCCGGCCTCGGTAGTTTAGCGTAAGGTCACTAGCCTGCCATCCCAGAAGTTGAGGGTTCGAATCCCACGTAAAGCACGGTCCTCGCGCTTTTCCAAATTTACCTTTTTCCCTGTTTCTAAAAAACAAAAAAAAAAAATAAAAAATTCATCCTTATTCCCGCACAAAAGTCAGCTCATTATTTGCAGTGTGGCTGCTAAAACAAGCAAAAACAAAGAAAAACCCACAGTTACACATTGCATCAGTGGCGCCAGCAAGAGGAAGCGGGCAACCGCTGTAATAGCGCAGACACTACGAATTTAGCGATGTCCTCAACCATCTGTGCGATCCTTCTGGCTGAAAAATGTGAAACACAGATGGCGCTCCAAGTAGTAAGAAGGCGTTGTTCCTAAGCAACGACAGAAATTCAAATAGATTAACGAAGCCAACACATGACTTAGTCTTGTCGAGGCCCTATGCTCCCGAGAGGAGTGAACAAGGGGGGGGCGGGGGGGAATGAATTATTTGATATGTCTATAATAAGCAAATGTTGTTTAAAAAAATCGTTAAGTTTCATTAAATGTTGTTCAAAATAAAAAATAATTAGTTTTACTCGCAAGTTGTCCTCAGATATCGATAGTTGTCAATATGGGGTGGCCTTATAATTATGTCCCTCACTTCATAAGAATCCAACGACCCTGCAACTAGTGCGAGTATTGCATCCAATAATTACTCTTTATTACACTTGTTTGTATGTGTGGAATTTTCCGTATCATACAGACAATAAATTTTTCCAGACAATTTATCGCACCATTTGATATTTTTATGAGTACATCTCAGCCGTTCTCATACCTCTACAGGGCATTGCTTATTGATTGATATATTTATTTTATGAAGTTCTTAGATACTTTTCTGCTACTTTGTTGGAGTGTTAGAGTAAAAATAAATAAAGCTTAGAATGAAATAAAAAAGCGTGGCTAACTTTTTTGCTCTCCGTAGGCAGTTCTCAATGGACGTCTGCTGCAGACTTTAACAATATACCCATACACTTTGTCTCGCCTCAACAAAGCACCCCACTACTGTTTTTTTTTTATTTCCACAAATGTCTAGTAGCACTTAAATTAATAACCCTAATAAAGTGTCCTTGACAGATGGCTTACAGGGATGTGATCAGGCGTAATGCAAGTAGGGCAGAAGGTGGGTGGACAGGCACTTCATAAAAATCACAGTCAACTGGAACAAAACGCTCGAGCACGCTCGTGTTGGACATCAAATGCTGGGGGCAACGAATTTCACCAATAAACATTCATGCAAGTATACGCACATACACATATACAGTCCATAATGTGTGCATGGGAGAGTGCTTTATATGTTGCTATGTGCATGCAAGGGCGTTGGAGTGTGTGAGCTTAGAGATATTTTTGCGTGCGAGGTGGGGTGTGTGTGTGTGTGTCAGTCGGAGATTCTGTTGGTTATTTCCAGCGTTTGGCAAGCATTTAGAGACAGATTTGTGCTTCTCTGGAAACGTGAACGACAACAACGGGCATCGCAGGGAATGGGCAACTTTCCTACTCAACGATCACACACACCAGCGTTGATGTGTATGTAACCACACATACATACATTTGTGCACTTGTTTCAAAAGTATGTCTCTGGGCATTGGTCAGGGAAGAGTTATGACTACATGCACACATACAATGCATTGGTGTTGGTGTAGTTGTTTAGCTAACTACGTGTGTGTGTGTGTGAGTGTGCATAGTGACATAATTTAATAAAAACGTCAAACTGTCAAAAGCAACAGTTCAGAGTATTGCGGCGTCTGTGTGATTTTGCTTTGGGTGAGCCAAAGTGAAGGGATTACTGTGTGGAAATAAGTGGTTGGAAATAAACAAAAGCGTAAAGTTATTAAAAAGATGGATTAAAAGTGAATTAAAAACTGGGTAACTGAAATAAATTTATTAGACAAGAGCTTTCGATGAAAGTTGCATTAAAAGCAATAAAATATCAAACAATGGCTTACAAATATTTCTTGTATGTTTTGCACTAAGGTTCCAAAGCGAAGTAGTAGCGTTGGCTATGTGTACCAAATATCGTTAAAATATTTCACTTTAAACATAAATTACATAGGTCGAGAAAATTCATCATTTCTTTGTATGTTTTTTTTGATATGGCTCTGGTTTCCACTATAATTTTGTGCACCGGGGGTGTATGCATTCTTCTCCTTCTTGATTGGAAAACCACTTAAAATTAACAAAGCGGGACAGTCGTTTCTTTCTCGTGCTAACCGGCGGCAGTTGGTCACACCACGTGAAGCCAAGTCCTTCTCCACCTGATCTTTCCAACGCAAAGGAGGCCTTGCTCTTTCTCTGCTACCACCAGCTGGTACCACATCGAATACCTTCAGAGCCGGAGGGTTTGTACACATTCGGACGACACGACCCAGCCAGGCCTTTTCCTTCAGGATCTCAATTTTGCCTGTTAGAGGATGTTGTAAATATAATCCCGAAATGCTGGTATTCTTCTACTCGATGTGGTATGAAACTTTTTTAATTTCAGTAAAAATTCTATTCATCATTTGTTATGTTTGTCATATGTCATTCTGGGTGTTTCAGTAAGTTTTGTGGTTCAATAAGAAAAACACAATTTTATGGTTTGAAATACAAAGTGTATTCAATTATTCTGTGTACATTGCGAAAAATTAACGGGGAGTGGGCTGACAGTTGTGAAGATTCTCTAGAAGACCTAGTCAGCACACATTTTCCAGGGTGTGCGGACACTCAGATCTCGAGCCGAGAAGAGATATTGTGCACGACATCCCGACGAACGTAATTACGACCAAGAGGATAGAATGGGCTACACCAAGTTTCGACCCATATAAAGTGCTAGGACTGGATGGAACCTTCGCAGCCATGCCCCATAATGTAAGCCAGTGGTAAGTGGTACCACGGTTAAGAACGATATTCAGGGAAGATTGAGGTTCAGCTATATTGCTGTATTGTGGAAAGAAGCGAGAGTTGTGTTTATTCCAAAAGCTGGAAAAAGCAACCCTCTCCACTCGAAGGAATACGGCCCATTAGTCTGACCCCATTTCTTCTGAAAACGTTAGATAAGATTCTAAACGCATACATTAGAGACACAATTGCGCCGAACGTATTATCCAAGGCTCAGCACGCTCACACTAAAAGACAGATCTACTGAAACTGCACTTCACTCACTTGTACTAAACATAGAAAAGGCTTGAGAATATAAGGAGTACGCTCTAGGAGTATTTCTAGATATATCAGGGGCCTTTAACAACGTGACGAAAGATGCTATTTTAAATAGCATAGAGTCACTTAATGTGCAACCCGCGGTTTATCTATGGATAAGGCAGCTATTAGCTAGCAGAAAGATAAGAGCGGAGTGGAACGATGCGACCGTCACCAAATATGCATGCAGAGGTACTCCGCAAGGTGGGGTACTATCGCCGCTATTATGGCTACTAGTAGCAAATGAAATTCTTAAGAAACTTGACAGAGGGGCACCTAAACTAGTGGCATATGCCGATGACATAGCTATAGTAGTTACAGGAAAGTACCTGGACACCATCAGTAATGTGATGAACAGCTATCTCAAAACGATACACCAATGGGCATCTCGCGCAGGGCTAGGGATAAACGCAGGAAAAACGGACATGGTACTTTTTACCAGGAAGTACAAGGTCTCGGCGTGGAACCTCCCGAAGCTGGGCAGCAACGAACTACTTCTCAAAGATCATGCGAGGTACCTCGGAGTAATACTAGACAGAAAATTGCTGTGGAAGCGCATTGTTAAGGAATGGGTGAAAAAGGCCAGTAACGCGTTGTACGCATGTAAAAGAATGCTGGGCGTTACTTGGGGTCTATAACCCTCTCTGATGCATTAGTGCTACACGGCAGTAATTATACCGATTTATGGGGCTGTATGGGGCCTTAGTATGTTGGACTGCGACTAGAAAACTGACCTACTTAATGCCACTGGAAAAGATTCAGCGACTCGCTGCTCTGTGCATAACAGGAGCGATGAACACCAGTCCAACGACGGCGCTGGAAATGATACTCAGCATGCTACCTATTGATCTTATGGCGGAAAACCTTGCAGCGAAATCCGCGAGGAGGCTAGTGGCTGCGAGGGTATTCACCTGCAGAACCTTCGGTCACAGCTCAATAGGAAAGTGGAGCTCAGGTTGCATGGACTACATGACTCCGTACTTTAATTGGGAGAGAAAGTTTCGTACTAAAATTGAAGAGGAGGGCTGGCACCAAGGCATGAAGCCTGGCCATAGAACTTTTCACATCTACATAGACGGCTCTAAAACTTTAGACGGAGGGAGAGCGGGGATGTAGTACTCAAAACTAAGGATAAGGCAGCCTATCAAGCTGCCAGACCACAGCAATACTTTTCAAGCGGAAGTTTTTGCTGTGGGGAAAGCCGTGGAGCTAGCCCACTCAAGAGCAAGAAAGAACTCAACAATTAATTTATACGCAGCAATAAAAGCAAAAGGGTCATATTGTATTAAGTCCAAACATGTTCGACGGAGCAGGGAGGCTATAGAAGGGCTAGCCGCTAACAGTAGGCTGCATATCTATGGGGTACCTGGTTACAAAGGCATTATGGAGAACGAAATAGTAGATGACAGAGAGGGAACGACGTACCAAAACCGCTAGATACTAATACAACGGAATGGACAACTACATGAAAAAAATTGTGGAAGCTAGGTGGACTAATCTGACCACATGCAAAACAGCAAAAGTCATGTGTAGAACTAACAACAAAAACTGACTCAATTCGTACTTACGCTCTCGCGAAAGGACTGCAGAACTATCATAGGTATGCTGACAGATCATAATCTATTGGCTGCACATGCGTACAAGATAGGTATTGTTAACATGGATAAATGCAGGAAATGCAGAGAGGATGTTGAGGAAACTTTAGAACATTTTCGGTGCGTCTGTCCGGCATTATTAAAAACGCGCGTAAAATGCCTGGGAGCCCCATTGTTTGAGGGTCTGGAGGAGGAGGGGATCCCCCAGCTCTGCTTAGATTCGCCAAAAGCGCTGACATCCTACATGATGACTACTTTCAGTATTCGTAGAGGTCGGGCTCCATCTGGTATCGCTAGGGACCAAAAGTTCTATGCGTGGCTTATTGCCAACCAGGCTAACCTAACCTAACCTATTCTGGATATTCTATGTTCAGTCTCCCTGAGCATCAAAACTTATTCCTACGAGATTCCAATCTATGATCCATCCCTGAGGTGAGAATCTAGTAGAGCTGCAAAATACGCCTCTACAGCTCTTATGACCTCATCATTTAATGAAAAACGGTTTCCACGAATGATTTTTTTTAGATCTGAAAATAGATGGAAGTCGCTAAGCGCTGAATCTAGTGAATGCGCTGAATCTAAGTTTTACGAGGGGTGCCTTTTATATTTCGGGATTAGAGAACAAAAACAAATTTTAATCATCGAAAATCACTTTATTGTTTTTCAAAATATTCTCCATGAAGATCTATACAGTTTTGCATGCGTTTGAACCAATTGTCGAAGCACTTTTGCCACTCTGAATGAGGTACCTCCAAAACATGCATTCTGAATGCCGCAACCGCTTCTTCAGGTGTCGAAAAACGTTGACCTCTCAGTTTGTTTTTACGTACGGGAATAAAAAGAAGTCATTCGGTGCCAAGTCAGGACTATACGGCGGATGACCCATTAATTCGATGTTTTGGGTGCTCAAAAATGCAGTTGTTTCAGCCGATGTGTGAGAGCTCGCATTGTCCTGGTGAAGAGTGATCCGTCTTTGGCGATTGGTTTTCCTAATTTCTTGGAAGACAACTGGCAAGCAAATGGTTGTGTACCACCCAGAATTTACTGTTCTGCGTTGTTCTAGTGGCACGGTTGCGACATGTCCAGTTTTTCCGAAAAACAGGCGACCATTTGCTTGGAAGTGCTTCGTGCGCGAACAACTTTTATTGGATTTGGCTCATCTTGAAACACCCATACAGTCGACTGCTATTTACTTTCGGGCTCATACGCGTAAATCCATGATTCATCACCTGTCACGATGTCATAGACGTATTTCGAAGCCCCGCGATCGTATTTTTTGAGCATTTCCTTCGACCAATCGACACGAGCCTTTTTTTGAGCGATTGACAAATTGTGTGGGATCCAACGCGAACAAATTTTTTTGACAGTCAAATGTTTACGCAATATTGAATGTATGCTGGCCCCACTAATGCCTAAGATTGCAATATCAGTTCGCGCACAGCATCAATGGTTCTCGGAACAACAACTGATTTTGGACGACCTTCACGAAATTCGTCTTGGAGTGAACTACGACCACGATTGAATTCACCATACAATCGATAAACACTGGTCCTTGATGGAGCTTCATCGCCAAAAAATTAATTAAGTTCATCCATGCAATGTTGCTGAGTTAATCCACGTCGAAAGTTGTAAAAATAATCGCACGAAAATGTTCACGATTTAATTCCATTTTTGGACCGAGATGAATCTTTTAAGTTACTGTAAACAACACAAATAGCGCTGGTATTTCAAAACGTTCTGAGTACGTAAAAGCCAAAAAATGTCAAGCTTTGCAATACAGCTGTCAGTTGCCAGATTGCAACACCAGGGTTGCCAAATCCCGTAATATAAAAGGCACCCTTCTATTCTACCAGTTTGCAAGTAACCCACGAAGAAACTCTTTTCTGATGCAATATCTTTTTTGCTGATTTCTGGACACGAACTCGTTTCGGAGTCGAAGACTATTCACACCACACATACACCATTCTTTAGCCTCTTTATGCTCTTGTTTTGATTTGGGATTATGATGATAGACCCAAGTTCCATCCATAGTGATGAACCAAAGCACATAATCCACTTTATCTTTTCGAAAAAACTTAAATGTTGCTAAGAAAGCAGCATTCGGAAGCCTTCTCTTATTGAACAGCAAAACTTTTTGAAAAACATAGAACGATATTAAGCCTTAACGGACCAATGTTGCCATATAAGCGACATTAAAATGTTAACTACTGGATCCAATGCCACGTATATTGGAAATACGATTTTATTATTATTTCACTCTTCTTTTTCCCCTTGTTCACTTTACTCGGTACCATAGGGCCTCGACAAAACTCAGTCTTTTGTTGGTTTCGTTGTTGTTGTTTTTAACAGCATAGTTAGCCCTGTCAGTGTAAGTATATCATCGGTCGTCTTCGTCTAGCTCATCTAAGGGTAGGCCCAGGAAACATGCTGTTTCGACAGGTTGGGTCCAGAGGGAGAGGGGGGTTAGATGAGTCGGTTTGAGGGGCATGTGAAGAGGTGGTTAGTGTCGTGCGGGGTACCTTCGCATGCCGGACATGTGTTTGGTATGTCGGGGTCAATTCTGGATAAGTAGGAGTTTAACCTGCTACAATATCCAGAACGTAATTGTGCCAATGTTACACGAGTCTCACGGGGAAGCTGGAGCTCTTTATCTGCGATAGGTGGT
Organism: Anastrepha fraterculus; assembly: GCA_037575425.1. Classification (NCBI taxonomy): domain Eukaryota; kingdom Metazoa; phylum Arthropoda; class Insecta; order Diptera; family Tephritidae; genus Anastrepha; species Anastrepha fraterculus. The sequence goes on along the minus strand of JAYXIM010012507.1, from coordinate 110,407 downwards.
GGTTGGACTCCGATTACGGCATTCACAGGACGGGAGTTCATGAAGGTGGTAACGGTCTCCCGGTGAATGTCGTTTATTGACTGTCTAAATACTGTCCGGTCCAGTAGGTTTCGGTCAGTTTTGTCCTGGAGTTCGTCAGCGTAGTCTAGGAGGTGTCTCCTGACGTGCCTGGGAGGCGGCTCAGGCTCAAGCAGGTGTCTGCAGGGGTGAAACCTGCGGTAGCACCCTAGCAGGAACTGCTTGCTGAGCAATTTTTTGTGCTCCGTAACTGGGAGCATTTGTGCCTCGTTGTGTAGATGTTGGATGGGTGACATCAGGAGGCACCCGGTCGCTGTCCGAATGGCGGTATTTTGACATGTCTGAAGCTTTGTCCACTGCGAATCACTAGTTCCAGGCGACCAGACAGGCGCAGCATAGTTTAGAACCGGCCGGCCAATTGCCTTAAATGTCGAAAGCAACAGTTCTTTGTCTTTGCCCCAGGTGCTGCCGGCCAGCGATTTGAGGACCTTGTTGCGATTTTGGACTTTTGTGGCAATTGCGGTTGTATGCGCAGAGAAGGAGAGCAAGCTGTCAAAGGTTACACCCAAAATTTTGGGGTTATTTACATTCGGAATTGGTGTGTCGTCGACTTTTACCTTAAGGGACAGCTTGACCTCCTTTGTCCAGGTGGTGAAAGTAGTTGTTCACTTTGGAACACAGGCCATCGATGTCATTGCCCGACGCCATTATCGTGCAATCGTCAGCGTATGAGGTCAGGGAAACTCCCGCTGGGGGTTGGGGGAGCTTCGAGATGTAGAAGTTAAAAAGCAAGGGTGAAAGGACACCACCCTGCGGTACGTCTTGCTTAATCTTCCTCTGCTTTGATATTTGATCTCGAAAAATCACTGACGAGTGCCGACCGCTCAGGTAGTTCGCGGACCACCTCTTCAGCCCTGGCGGGAGTGTCGACTGATAAATATCATCTAGTAGCGTGGAATGGCTGACTGTATCGAAAGCCTTCTTTAGGTCCAACGCTACTAGGACAGTCCTCTCGCAGGGGCGGTTTTGGTTAAGCCCGCGATTTATCTGGGCGTTTATGGCGGTGAGTGCAGTGGTGGTGCTGTGCACTCGTCGGAATCCGTGCTGATGTGGGGCTGGGGCCAGGTGTGTCGTGTAGAGTGGGAGTAGGAGGGCTTCAAGTGTCTTCACTACTGGGGAAAGGAGAGTTATCGCCCGATAAGACTCCCCTTGGTTGGCGGGTTTCCCATTTTCAGTAGTGAGACCACTCTCCCTGCTTTCCACTTGTCAGGGATGATGAGAGTGGCCAGGGACAAATTGAAGACCCTTGTGAGGTATCCTACTCCCAGGGGACCCAGATGCTTCAGCATCAGCGCGTTTAATCCGTCAGGGCCAATGGCTTTCGATGATTTCGACTTGTTGATGGCCCCCTGAACCTGATCACCGGAGAAAGTAAGTGGCGCACTGTCGTTCGTCAGTTTGTGCAGCCTTCTGGTAACACGACGTTTGGTTCTGTCGCCCGGAGGATGCAGTATGAAATAGCTCGCGCATCTCTTCGGGTCCGACGAAGTACAACCGTTGAAGGTGATAGCCACCTTGTCGTTGTGCTTCGTCGGGTTCGACATGGACCTAACGGTGGACCAGAGCTTACTTGTTGGTTTCGTTAATCTATTTTGCTTTCTGGTAGGGTCCACCAGTCCTAAGTGGTGAAAATGCCCATCTGTCATTGCTTACGAACAACGCCTTCTAATTGTTAAGAGCGCCATCTGTGTTTAAAATTTTTCTGTAAGAAGGATCACACAGATGGTTGAGGCGTTCGCCAAATTACTGTGCTATTACTGTGATCGCCCGCTCCCTCTTGCTGGCGCCACTGATGCAATGTGTGAATGTGTCTTTTTCTTTGTTTTTTTTTTTGCTTATTTTAGCTGCCACAATGCAAGTAATGCACTGACTATTGTGCGGGAGTAAGGATTGGAATGATAAGGTTTTTGGGATTGAAGAATGCAATTTTTTTTTTGTTTTTTTTTCAGAAAATAGGAAATAAAGTTTGGAAAAGTGCGAGGACTGGGCTTTACGTGCTTTCACTCTTATTTCTGCTATATTTCTTGTTTGCGGTTGAGGGGGTTTGAAATGCCGAATGCATAATAAAAACTGCTGTCGCAGCAATGTTATGTCCGGGGACTAAAAAACTCTTCCTCGCTTGGATGCGTCGCTCACTCTGGATCCGCTTTTGCATTGCTTCAGAGTGGCGTTTCATCTTCCTCATTACAAAGGCCTATACTACTGTTGATTTCTCACTTTTCCTCGCTGCTCACCAACTTGTCGATTACATTTTCAGTCGTTATGTGGCCGACTGAATTCTTCAACAACGGAGCTACCGTTTTCTCTGTGGCTATTTTTAGGCCACGTGAATCTAGCCACGTTTGTGTCCGTTTTATGATATGGTTAAGTTTTCTACGAGCTTCTTCAGGTACTTCAAAGGTACTATCGGGTGCTTCGATATTGTAAATCTCGTCATAACTAATGTACCACAGGTCGGGCCGGAGAATTTATCTTTTTGCCGCTCCGGATGTGACGTCTATGCAACGAAAGCCCTCTGGGTTTTGGTAGACGAGTTTGCGGTTTCGCAAGTAATTCCTCATTATGCGCTGTACGTATGTTCGCCCATCTTACGCTATTGAAAACGTTCCTTACATCTAAGGTGACCAGGAGGACTATGTTTCTGGATTGAATACTGCCCTGTTGGGGTGCTCCCATGCTGTTTATGACAAGTGAGCCTTAGCATTGAGATTCTCAGCATTGATATCGAAAGCGAACATCTTAGGATTCATCAACATCTTGACAAGCTAGCCAAATCATGCGTTGCCTAACATGTCGAAATTCTCCAGCAGTCCCCCCTTGGAAACTTTAAGATATCCTATATTAAAGTTCCTAAGGGTGAATTGTAGACTAGTAGTTGTGAGTACTAATGGGCATCGCGGAAAAACTATGACTGGCCCAAAGTGGAAAAACGACATCATGGGATGAAGGCGGTGGTAAAGGTACCCTGGCTCAGTTTTGGATCCACTGCGCCAATCAAACATATCTGTCTTAGTACTGCGCTCAACCCACATTGAGGCGTATGGGAAACTAGGGGATTAAAAATGTATGAAAGCTCGTGAAACAGTATATCAAGAATAGGTTTTGAGACTTAAGCTTCCATTCAAAGTCTTGGCAGCACTAGAGACCTGTTGTGTTCTATGTGACCTCAATGTAAATCAGCACAGCTTAACTTTACCTAAGCTACAGCTTTAAAGGCCCCAGAATAACCGCTTTTATGTAAAGCGAAGCAGATGATGAGGTGGTAAGCGACTTTTACGAAAGAAAATTTGGCAAAATTACACTTTGCAATTTTATTTCTCTCGCATTTACCCTTTAATTTTTTTCTCGTTTCGTTTCCATAACTCGATTTTTTATACTTTTTTCTTTTAAGCTGTTTGCTTGCTAAAAAATGCAAAAGAAATTTTGAATAAATGTCTAGATGTTGCACAAAGTTAGATATTTTAAATATTGCCACAAAAAAAAAAAAAAATCGAGTTCCTTAAAAACTTTGTTCAATCAGTCGGAAAACTATTTCCGCCGTTTTACTTACAAATGCAGTTATTTCCACACGATTCTGCACTGCATACTCATAGACCACACACACACACACATACATATACCCGCTGCACTCGTGTTTGCACTACTCTTGTCCGCCTACTGCCATCCTCGCTAACCTTCAATAGCCACTTTGTTGATGCTAAGTTGCCTGTTTGCCAACTCGCAGTCGGCCGTATCTCGCAGTCACGGTAGAGCTGATCGCGCGTGCAATTTTCCCTCGTTTTGTTTTTTTTCTGCCAGTTGCTTTATTTGTCGTCAGTTTGCTTAGATAAGAAAATGCCGCACGGTGCATTGTGCAACACACCGGCAACTTCCGTTTCCGTCGTCGTCGTCAATAGCTTAGAGGCTTCGCTGCTGTAGTATGTAGTGGCAGTGTGGATGTGTGGCACAGTGAAGAAGATGTAATTTTGAGTTTCAAAGTTGTTTGCCAAACACACCGAGCGTTGAATGTTAAAATCGTTAAGGACGCGCTGCCAAAGCTAACGGTTGCTGAAACGGACTCACAGTCAGTTATTTCACTCGAAGTCTGGGCTATGCTGCCTGATGGTGCAACAAAGTGTTTGCATTTGTTGCTTCTGCATTGAGGAAGTCCCAAGCATTGCTGTTGACTGTTGACAAGTTTATTTGGCAACATGTGTCGGCCGAAATTTAATTTGTGAAATTGAACGAAAATTGTCAAATTTGCATAGTGAAAATTGAGTTGCAGAGTGAATTATTTTTTTTTCTTTTTTTGATGAAGTCGTTCACTGGCAGGTATTGAAACGATTTTATGAAGCTTTATTGGGAAGAACTACGAAAAAGTAACTTTAATGAAGCCGAGTAATGCAAAAATGCTGTTGAAAAAGTGCCGTTAAGTGATATCATACAATTGATAAATTTGGAAATAGAGGATTTCATATTAGAGAAAATACGTTCAGCAAAGAATTTGCAAAAAGAACAAAAAAAAAAGGTTGAACAACGATTCCATGCCAAGTGATCCAAGTATTTTGGACATAGTCGTCAATTCCTCTAAATATTAGTTTTATTGTGGCCTTGAAAATTAAAAAAAAATTTATAATTCTGAGATTTGTTCAATGTTGAAATTTCAGTACAGAGTTTTTTAAAGCGAAATCTCTTCGGTTATTTTTAACATTTTTATAAGTTTTTTGTAAATTTTTTGTAAATTTTTTTGGCATGATTCAATAATCAGCTTTCTAGCTCTCACAGAAAAAATCGGTTTTCTTATACAATCTGTCCACTTCCCAAGGCAACAAATTAAAAAAAAAAAATTAGTTTGAATCGTGCCGCAATTTCCTGAAGCCAGGTGAAAAAGTAAGTAGAACTTTTCAACCCGCTCTGATCGGAAAAGAGATAATTTTTATATTTGGAATAAGTCTGTATAACTTGATTCTCCATTTGTCGACGCTTGTATTCAAATAAATAAAAAACCGCTTTAATTAAAAAAAAGTGTCCATTATATCTATACTTATATTATAAAGAGGAAAACTTTGTTTGTTTGTTTGTTTGTTTGTTTGTAACGAATAGGCTCAAAAACTACTGGACCGATTTTAAAAATTCTTTCACCATTCGAAAACTACATTATCCAAGAGTAACATGGATTACATTTTATTTTGGAAAAAAATAGGGTTCCGTAAGATATTTGGATTTTTCGGACACAAACTGAAAAAAATCTTATATATAAAATAAAGTCAACTTTTTGTGTGTGTTCGCTAACCGGCTGTGTCTGCACCGAATTAAACCAAACTTACACACATTGTTAAGAAGGTATTGAAGATCGTATAGTTTGGATACCTATTGGTGGATAGGGCTCGACATATAGGTCAAAACGTGGACCCGGGTAACCTTCGGATGGGTATGTACAATATGGGTATCAAATGGAAGCTGTTGGTGAATGCTTTAATTCAAAGTATTTTTCATGCCGCTCCGTGACTAGGGTCTCGAGATAGAGACCAAAACGTGGACCCTAGAATGTGTTTGTACAATATGGATATCAAATGAAAGCTGTTGATAAGTGCTTTAATACGAGGTAATTTTCATACCTATTGATGACTAGGGTCTCGAAATATATGCCAAAACGTGGACCCGCCGTGTCTTTGCACCGAATTAAACCAAACTTATGCACTTTGTTAAGTAAGTATTGAAAATGGGTTTCGTAAAGTTTGGTTGTAATTCGGAGCAGTAGCAACGGGTACAGCGTTCTTTTGAACCAGCCATAATCTCGCTTACTTTTTTAACGCTTGGGGCGGAACTGAACTGTCAAATTGACAGTGTGAGTTACAATGTGTCAATATTTCTTTCTGATTTGGATGCCATAAGGAAAAAACGTAAGTGCAACATTTAAAAATTGTTTGTGAATTTTTTTGGAGTGGATTTTGGAGCAGTGAATAATTTCTTACGAAATTTGAGAATTTAATGTGAAATCCGAATGAAATTATGTGTTCGTGGGAAAAACAATTATTTTCGTTTTTTTTTTTTGAAAAATATAAATGGATAATGGTTAAAAAAGCTCCAATGCTTAATAAAACATATAAATTGAAACGAAAAATTCATGGATGATCAGGAAAAAATACGATTGTTTATTCATATGCGTTGATTTGAAATTTAAAAACAATCTTCTTTTTTCCTGATTTTCAATTTATATTTTATATTTACTCAAAAACAAATAGAAAAACAAAAAATATTGTTTATGCCAAAGCGCTTGAATAAAGAATAAAGAAATAAATAATATGAAGATCATATATTTTCTGTTCTAAACCATATCTATTCTATTTTAGTGTGCCCAGCGAAGGGGGCCGGGTTTGTACATTATGCATAATTGGCGCGTACACCCTTTCTTGGGTGTACGGCCGAGCTCCTCCTCCTATTTGTGGCGTGCGTCTTGATGTTGTTCCACAAATGGAAGGGCCTACAGTTTCAAGACGACTCCGAACGGCAGATATTTTTTTATGAGGAGCTTTTTCATGGCAGAAATACACTCGGAGGTTCGCCATTGCCTGCCGAGGGGCGACCGCTATTAGAAAAAACTTTGCGTTAACTTTGATCTTTCACCGAGATTTGAACCTACGTTCTTTCTGTGAATTCCGAATGGTAGTCACGCACCAACCCATTCGGCTACGGCGGCTGCCGTACATAAGAACATATTAGAAGGAGCTCTGAGTGTGGACTGCAAGTCTTGAAAAAGATTTGGCCAGGCTCAAAGCAAGAACTCGCTGCCGAGCGGGTTCTTTGTGTTCAAATGCTGCCGGCCTTTCAATCCGAAAGCTCAAATTAAGCGAATATGTGCCCAATGAGCCTCCGTTTATATGGGTCGACATGGTTTACAAGGGAGCTTTGTGTAGATAAAGCGCAGATTTTTTAAGAAAAATTAAGCTTTTAAAGGCAACGTCTGCTAAATTGAATGCAAATGAAACTCACGACGGTACAACTATTACGAGAAACTAATTTCGTATAAAAGGAAATATTGTATTAGATAAAGATTTGAGAACGTTTTTTTAAATGCCGAATGAGCTTTTGGATTAAATCGTTCAACAAGTGTTTGAAGAGAGATGGGTTCTTATTGAATCGGCGCTGAATGTATGTAATTTTTCGCAAGTAAGCTACTTTCTCTTTTTAAATAGTTTTTGATTATTAAAGGCGAAAATGCAAACCAAGCCGCAGACTTCCTCGACTGATTTTACACTAGTCCATTTTGTCAACAGCCGCTCATTCTGAGTTAGACCGCTCATTCTGAGGCAGACGATGACTCAACATCCGCTTACCGTAAGACAGTCGCTGATGGGATTTCGAAATCAAGTGCTTATACTTAGCCTCCAAGCAGGTGTTTACCTGTTTTGGTCCGCGAGTGGTATTTTTCCCACCTACCCTACGTATCTGCCGAGAATTTCTCTATCCGCCACCTGGAGTTTTTAATATCTCGCAATTTTGTCTTAGTAAAAAGCGACATATTTTGGAAATCTCCAATCGTAAACAAAATTTCTTTTGCTGTCGAAGACGAAAAACCGATGGTTTAATTTCCATCCTTTGAAAGCTTTCCCCAAACAGCTCGTACGTATAAAAATACCATATACGAGAGTCCTTTGAAAAGTCTGTGCAAAAAATAGAAAAAGGTTTGAAAAATAGGCAGCCAATACTGCAATCGCCTCCTCGCTTGAATAACAATTTTTTTCTGGCACTTTGGACTTCAAATTGGGTAAAAATTAGTTGTGGTATTAGGTATCCGAGGGAGCTAAGTGGGGAAAATATACCCCTATTTCCATTAATTTTGCGACCACAACTGCTGAGGGGTGAGCTGGGTAGTTGTTGTGATGGAAAAGGAATATCACTCGACTTCCTCGATTCAAACGAATGCCAAATACAAACAAATGAATCGATCCGGCTAAAGCTTCGTGTGAGTTCTTCCAAGAGTTGCTACGAACTAAGCACAACCTCGATACGCGCCAGTAGTGCCATGCCTCTGACTTTACACGGACTTTTCAAAAGAACCTCGTAGTACATTTACAATAATGTAGACAAACACGAGTCTCAATCGTATGCCAAAAAGACAATTTGTGCGCCATGAAATACCAAAATCCATTACAACTTTCTAATAATGAAAATTAAAAGTCTGCCAACTTGTTGGTCGCTCACACAGCCAGCGGTAAGTGTGTTGCTGTTATTGCGGTGGCGACTGATTGGCATTGCGTTGGCCGTTTTTGTTGCCTTGGCACAAACTTTGATAATTAAAGTTTGCTAGCAAAGAAGTGCACTAAGCAAAAATACTTCCATAGGTATGAGGCAAGAAAAAATGTCGCTGTTTACAAGGACATCGTGCAAGCAGACCAACAATAAACCAAAGCAGATAGTGGCTAAGTAAAAGCGAGCGCATACAATAAAAAATACCACTAGCAAGTGGGTAATACAGTTAAGTCTCTGAATGCTACTGAGCGCGACTCATTTATAGTTGGTTTGGCGATTCTATGCGAAGATTATAAAACGAGCGCGAAGGACTGTACACTTTTTATTTATTTATTTTTATATGTATTTTAGTTTTATTGTCCACATTCCAACTCTACGAACTAACTGCTCATTCCAACTTGTCTAATTGCTGTTGCTGCTGCTAATTATTTTGCGCTCTACACCCACTGCGATAGTCTTCGTAATTCAACTAAAATCTTGTATCTTACGAAAGTATTTGTGAAATTCTTTGGGTGAATGAAATGTCGTTAAAGCGCATTCTTAGTGGAAAAGTTTGAAATGAATGCTGACGTACGTTTGCACATTAGGGTGGTGCAGCAGCAAAGAAATGGAAGCTGTTGGTGTAGTAAATGGAATGTTAGCCTTCAAAGATATTTTACGGATATTTTCTTTACCGTTGGGTCCAAGAATGAAATATATTCTGGAGACTAATGGTACTTAAACGAGAGCAACTGTTTTCCAAACGGAAATTTTTGCCAGTCAGTGGACAGTCAGGCTGCACTAAAGGCTCTGGAGAACGCAAAGCAAACCTTCAAAAATTGTTCAAGAATGTAAAAAGAAGCTTAATTCAGTTGAAAGATGGAATACAGGGTTTGATTGAAAAGTAATGAGCCTTCCCGCGTGGAGCGTCTGCCAAGCGATCAACCGAATCGGCTGGTGGGGGAAAATGATCGCTGGACCCTCCCCTTCCACTAGAAACCGGTCCCAGTTCGCTGGCAACAGCGGTGCAGTCAACATCGCGCCGCGCGTGAAAGCTGTTTTAAAAGTGTGTTAGGATTTTGTAGTGACGAAAATGCAGCGATCGTTGGAGCAACGATACTCGATCAAATTTTGCGTAAAGCTAAACAAAACGAGTACCGAAACCATTGGGCTACTCAAGGAGGCTTACGGGGACCAATCTCTGTCCAGTGCCCAGGTAAAACGGTGGCACAAATCGTACAAGAAAGGCCGGGAGGACGTCGAAGACGAACAGCGATCTGGAAGGCCTTCGACGACGCAAACAGACGAAGATGTGAACCGGGTTCGTGACAGCCGAATTGAACGCGATTCCGGCGGATGAGTTAAAAAAATATTTCCTGCAGTGAAAGGACTGCTACCAGCGCTGTATTGACGCTCAAGGGTTCTATTTTGAAGAATATTAGTTGTATAAGCCAAAAAGGTTTAATAAAACTGGTTAAAAAAAATAAGGCTCATTACTTTTCAATCAAACCCTGTAAGCTCGTACTTATATGGCTTCGAGGACACCGTGCAGTTCAAGGAAATGAAATTGCCGATGAATAGGCCAATTGTAGATCAACGACTTCTCCACAGGAATGTTTATACAAATTCCATAAAAAGCGATGGTTCAGTTTAGAACGCTGCAGAACAGCAAAGTGTTTTGTGACAAGTCCGAATAGAAAATTCTCGAACTTTCTTCAACTTGGTAGAAAAGACGTTCGGTTGATGGTCGGTATTAATACAGGACACGACCCATGAGCTCAGTATATGACCACCATTGGAATTATTCAGTACCCGATTTGCCTATCTTACTTAGAGGAGGCGGATAGTACCAAGCACTTTGATTGTGGGTGACCTGCTTTTGGTAGAGTACGGCTACGAATTTTGGGTTCCGATGTCATGAGAATGAGTCAAATTCGTCCTCTCAAACTGGAGGATATTTTCAGATTTGTCAAAGAATCTGGAAAATTCTCACAGGACTAGCTATCTCTGTTTCTGTCTCTATTCTATCTCTTTGTTACTTTTCTCCTTCCCTCCTTGACTATCTACCCCCTTTCCAGAGCTTTAAATACAATGGGCTTTTTAGCCAGAGTGTTTTAGGAGTTACCAAATCTCTCGGTACTTGTTGGTTCGACTTTTTTAAATTTAAAATTTCATTTCAAATAAGCGTGGAATTTGAAAGTTTTCAATCAAAAAGTAATGAAAACATATTTTTTTTGTTTTGAGTTTGGTCTAAAAATGTTTCAAATTATTTCAGAATTAAATTTGGTACGTTTTTGTTTTGTGCTTGTTTCCAGTTTTTCAATAATTTGAATATTTGTGGCTACAGTTGCATACACCTAATTAGAAATACGATATTTTTACCAAATTTGATTACTTCTAAACTAAAAACTCAAAAAATCCTCGTTAAAATTTGAAACTTCTTAAGCTGAACTAAAAAACCAAAAAAGAAAAACAAAAGAATTTTTGGGAATGCACTTTTACACCCCATGAAATTTTAGTACAAACCATGCAAATCAAACTCCCATGTATCGAATGTTAAGGAGCAATAGCAAGCTGGATTTCGCTGTAAGACTCGGCATCACTGCTTTTGCGTCAGCTGTAGTGGGGATACGATGAAATTCTCTCAGCATCTTCTCTTTAACTGCCCTGCTCTCGTTATAATTTGGTTTTATATTTACAAACGCTCCTTAAGAGACGAGCAAACTGAACTTCGCCCTCACTGAAGCAGAATTGAGTGGAGCTCTCCGCCTTACATGCTGTTCGTTGACTTTAAGAAGGAATTCGACACAATCAAACGAGACTCAATATGGTTGGCGTTGAGTAGAACAAGAGTTCCCGCTGAGATAATCTGCCGCATCAGAGTCCGAAGTGGCAGTGCAATGGCAATATCAGCGACCCACTAACGCAGGCGTAAGGCCAGGTAACAGGCAGGCACCATCGTCTTAGACGACATCATGAGCCAATTGGTCCTTCACAAAAGAGACATCGTATGGAGTTTTACCAGATATCTTGAGGACCTGGCCTTCTGGTGACCTGGTGAAACTCCATACGATGGACTTGGACTTCGTTCTCACGACAGTCGGTTCTACGTAAACGGAACGACCCGAATTTATATCCGGCCAAGGACTGTCATTTCAGCAGCACTCCCCGTATAGGTTGGGAAAAATTTATGCTTCTAGAACAACCTGACCTGGTCTTCGCCGATGGCAACTGCTTGCTCTCTCAGAAACTCATTGATATGCAAGCGAAGGCTGACCATTAGTCCAGTTGGCACGCACAGTCGGACTGGAGGTTAACATCGCCCAGATCAAAGCTATGAGAGTCAACCATAATGAAGCAAGAAATGTAACAGTTGACGGGTACCCGGTGGAATTTGCCGAAAGCTTCTGCTACCTCAGCTACCCTACCCGGCAGACGGCGGAGCAGATTAAGTTGTTAACTACAGGCTAAATAAAGAAAGCGCGGTGTAATTAGCGATGGGCGTATGGACGTTTTTTTTAACGAGGTGCAAAAATAATTCGAAAGTCTTAGTTTATCCTAAGGGGATACCGTTTTGGTAATTTCGTCTAGAGGCCGTCATGAACAGTAAGCTCAATTGTCAGTTACATTCGTCTGCTGTTGGTCTTGCTGCATTTTATCAATGCGGTAGTTGTTGTTGCTGCCGCATTCTCTCTCGCAACATTCCTTCGCCTTCAACCGATGTTGCGAAGTTCCACGATAATTTGAGTAGCAAAAGCTTGTAGTGCCCTCGACTTTTCACTCAAGTATTTGTGGGTCTGGGTTATTAATATTATTAGAAGACCATTACGCACTGCGACCAGAACTACTCTATTGTGAAAGGCCTATTTTTGTAACCCTAGAGTTTTAGGCTTTTTAAAAATTTTAGCACAATTTTGGGTTTGTTGTTCCAAAGATTGCATGGAGATACTACGATCCCACCAAGGTGACGAAGTCTCTGTCTGCCCAACGCAGGACATTCACAAAGCACATGTTCTGAGCTTTCTATGTCCATTTCGCAAAAGCGGCAGACATTGGTCTCAGAGAGACCAATATTATTTAGATGATACCTCAGGCTGCAGTGACCTGTAAGATATCCTGTTAAAAGATGCAGATCTACTCTGTTTAGTGAGAGAAGTTTGTCAGATATTCCTTTGTTGGGACTTAGGAATAGTTTGGCTTGACGCTGACCGGCACAGATTAGCCAGTGGGCGGCAAGTTTTCTTCCTTCCCATTTCCTAAGGAATTCATTAATGTGGCATTTTGTGAGCCCACAGAAAGGCTCAGGACCAGTAAGTTGCATATTTGCTCCTTGTTTTGCAAGGTCATCAACCATTTCATTTCCCTCATGTCCCTCATGTCCCGGAATCCAGCCTAGTGTTACTATGTTGAGGTTCCCTAACGTGTTCAGAAGGTCTGGGTTACTGGGCGTCAGAAATTTCTTGCTAGACCATCGCGTTCCTTAGCGAAACTTCTGCAATAAAGGTCACATGTTCGACCGTCTCCTCTTCGTCCAAACTTTCTGGACTATAAGAACCACCAGCCAAGTCTAGGCGATGCAGATATTTTTGAAAGTTTCCATGTGCGGTTAATAGCTATGTTGTTCTGCTGACCTGCAATACTTCTTTAAAATTACACTTTTTTACTCCAGCCCAGATTGAAGAGGCGTATAGCATCATAGAGTTCGTCACAATGAAAAAAGTTTTTTTCTGGTGACACCCTGTGGCCCTCTCATTTTCGGTAGGATGCCCATAAGCGCATTGTTAATCTTTGTCGCCTTCACATTAACAGCTGTAAGATGTTCCCTTAATGTTAGTCTGGAGTCAATGTACATGCCAAGATATTTTATAGTCTCTTGAGATTCTATATCGTGGCCACCAACTGATATTGGCATATTTCTTTCTTCTCGTTCCTGCTGATCTGACCAGTTCTGGTTTTTGGGCAGCAGGTTCCAGGTATTCTTGTTATTGGCATCATTACAAACATGTTGCAATCTATCTATTTGTTTATCAGTCATTAGGAGTGCGATATCGTCGGCGTACCTCTCTATGGTTGTCCTAGCAGGCATTTCGAAGAATACCATCGTACATAGCATTCCATAGGGTGGGTCCTAGAACAGATCCTTGCGGTACATCACCTGACACGCAGTAGCTCCTTGGGCCCTCCTCTGTATGAACATAACCAGCTGCATTACCGAATCCACATGCTACAAGTAATTTCTGAAGAATTTCTGAAACGCCCTAATGCAAATATACTTTTAATAGTTTGTTTACTATGCTTTGGTCTTTGCCTAACTTTGACACGAAAGTCACTCGAGACCGAATTATCGACAGATTTTCGTTAGTAAATACTCGACTGAACTGTATGGCAAACTTTTCGCTTATCAACAACTTTTTCAAGTACTCATTGGCTTAGAGAAAAAAAGCGAAAAAGAAACTAAATAGGAAAAAATACAAAATTATTTTGTTTACACGTTCAATTTTCTTCCTCCCCCCTTTGCAACGTCCGCTCATAGCCGCTTTGATTTTTGCTCTGCACACAATTCTCTTGTAATTCAAATGTTTATTTATTTCACTACAATTTTTCCATTTTCATTTTATTATCGCTGCTATAGCTGGCTTAATCCTTTCTAAATTCCAACGACCGCACCCTCAACTCATCCACTTGAAATGAATTCTAAATATTTTTATCTAAAATACTTTGCGGGTTATACGAGCCACTGACTAATGCAAGGCAGACAACAGCAAAATGAAATAGCAAAGCCGTTTAAAGCGAGCGAGTTGGAGGGATGAGCTAAATAGCGCAGGGAGTGCGGTGGGACCCGACGTAGTCAATCAGGCCAGTGACCACAGTGCAGTGCCTAATTCCATCTGCTCTACGTAATGCTCGCCCAATTGTATTGCCAAACATCAGCAACAGATCAAAAACCATCTACACAATCATCAGTAGCTGCCCTACCCTCGTTCCTACCCTCGCTCTGTGCTTTGTACGTACCCTATGTTTGATGCCATTTGTTTTTGTATTAGTATGTTATATGCACAATTGTTGTTTTTTTCTTGTTATTTGTAGTATTGCTTTTTGCCATTCGTAGTTTAGAAATTGGAAAAGTTTTTCATCAATTTTCACATGACATTTGTGTTGATTTTCAGTTCATTTCCATTTCTATTTTCATTTGCAATTCCCTGCCATTCTGTTTGTTTTAATTTTTATTGCTTGCAAACAAACGAAAATATTTATTTTCAAATTAAATGGAAATTTTGCAATTTAAATTACTGAGCTGCAAATTAAAGCCGATTCTCGTTGGAAGCTTTGAAATGGATATGTGTGAGTGAGGGCGTATGCGAAGTGAATTTTGTTTGTTTATTTTTAATTTGTTGAATGCGAGCCTTTTGCACCTACTACTGACGAGCCATTTACGGATTATTTATGTAGTTTGTACGAATATATCTGTGACTGTATGTGTATCAATCGAAGTTTGGGTTTTGCTGGAAAAAAATGCAAAACAAATAAATTATAGCTATATTGCTTGGGTTAAGCTTTTCAGCCAATTTGCGGTGTGCGTCGAAAGAAGAAGTCGAGCGTGGACCGATTGCAAGAAGAGTTAGAAATTTAAAATTTTTGGTACAGCAATTCAAATATTTTCTAACTTCTTTAGCACTATTAAAGGCCGTGACGCTGGAACATTGTGATGCGATACTTGGAGATAATATCTACATTTTCACTGATATCCAGGCGGCGATGAAATCCGTCACAAAACAGTCGACAACTTCCAAGGTAGCCATCAAGTGCCGCGCATCTCTTAACGAGATGGCTGAAACATTTCACCAAATGATAAAACGGGTTCTTGGCCATTGTTACATTGAGGGGAACTGCAGAGTCGATGAACTAGCGCAAATCAGTACCAAATTGACTGATAAGTATCAGGTCAGTGGAGGCCTTGCTCGAACTCGTGGAAACTGAGCCAAATTTGACAGCCGATATGATAGCTAAGAGGTTAAATTCATCGCATGGAACAGTGCACAGGCACCTGATTCAGTTGGGAAAGGTTTCAAAGCTGGGACAATGGGTTCCGCATAGACTTTCCGACACCAACCTTCAACAGAGAGTGAATGTGTGTTCTCAGCTGCTGCAACGTATTGAAAATGAAAGTATTTTGAACCGTTTCGTTACTGGTGATGAAAAATGGGTCCTTTACAATAATCCTGTTCGCAAACGCCAATGGTTAGATGAGGTGAAACACCAGAACCGACTCCTAGAGATGGCCTTCACCCCAAGAAGATTATCCGGTCTATTTGGTGGGATATGACCGGTATTGTTAATTATGAACTTCTGGAACCAAACCAGACGATAACTGCTCATTATTATTCCCATCAGCTATCAAACCTGAATGAGGCACTTAACAAAAATCGACCGTCTTTAGTGAATAGACGCAAAGTTTTGTTTCACCACGACAACGCAAGACCTCATACCGCAAGGCAAACATTAGGCAAACTGAACGAGCTCGGAAGAGAGCTAATGCCGCTTCCCCCATACTCTCCGGATATTGCTCCTTGTGATTATCACCTTTTCTGTGGACTTCAATCCCATATGAGTAACAAGAACTACTCCTCAAAAGAAGCTATAAAAAGGGATACCGAAGCGTATTTTGGCTCCAAGGACAAACACTTTTTTGAGTAGGGAATTAAAAATTTGCCTAAACGTTGGGAAGACATTGTAAATAATGAAGGAAAATATATTATTGATTAATAAATACTTTAAACATCTTTTTTATTAATTTTAAAACCACCTTTAAGAACCACACGAACTTATGGACTGACCTGATATGATACATAGGTAATGACATAGGTATACCCTTGCAAATATGTAAATTATGATACGTATGCTCGAAGAAATTGTAAGAGTAGCGAAAGAAAGATGACACAATAAAGCCTCTTGCAAAATCTCCCGACAGCTGTGGCCGACTTTCAATGCTAAACTTACGGAACTTCTACTAAGTAGAGATACATAAGTACATTCTTAGCACACTGATTTCAGTTATTACGGGGCACTGCCTAATCGGTAGGCACACCCAGAGAACGGCTGTGCACACACATGACTTCTGCAGAAGTTGTCTAGACGAGGAAGAGACGATGGCACACCTTCTGTGTCACTGCCCTGCTCTATCCAGACGTAGACTCGTCATTTTTGGGCGACAATCCTTTAGTGAATTGAAAGATCTCGGCTCACATTGGTTTCAGGAGAGATAACCAAGCCTTTAGTAATATTTTAGTAAATATTAAAGTACAGCAATTCATTTCCTTTAATCCTATTTTGCTAACCCAATTGACAGCTGCTGAGAAGATAACCTTGCATCTGTGAGACATATCAGAACTTCTCCGCTTTAATTAAAAATATTGACATTTTTGTGCTCAAATGCCTTCTTTAAATATAGTGTGGCGGCTTTACATTAATCATCAGCGCCGATGAATTGTGAGTACATCGGTTCGGCACCTTAAATGCCAGATTGACACTGAAGCGTCAACTACAGCTTCCGGCTTTTCACGTTCTTCCTTTTACAACCAGCAAGGCGACTGCACGCGATCGCTTAGTCTTAGTTTAAGTTACCGTAATATTATCCCTGTTTATTCTTATTTAAAGCGGCCACTACAGCTCTCAATTTTTTGGAGAAACCGTTAAAACCCCAGATATTTCCTCCTCCAATTAACCAACAAAGGATGACAAGTTGAGAGTAAACCTAATTAGTTTTTATTTTGAACAGAACTCAATAATCTCCTCGATCCGGGTCCGTCCGAAAGTGATGCCCGAATCAAATGCTCCCTATTCATTTCGACCATAAAGTTATTAATGGCAGCCTTCAGAGAAGAAATGGTGTTATTGGGATCCCTACTGATTTCACGATCAAATACGCCCCATACGTAGGAGTCCGAAGAATTAAGGTCTGAGGAGTTAGGCGGCCATAAGTTCGGTGTTATGTGGTCATGGCCAAAATCCGGTGTGAAACAAGGTTGCCTCTTGTCGCCATTGCTATTTCTCATAGTTCTCGACGATGTGCTGAATAAAGCGCTGACAGGCAAGCGCGGCGTACTTTGGAATTTCCATAAAAATTTAGAAGAATTAGCGTATATAGATGACATAGCACATTTGTCTGTCAACAGGTCAGATCTGCAAAAATCACACCAGCAGGCGTGAAAATATTCAGCCATCCAATCGTGTGTCGCCATCGTTTTGTGTGAAGGAACAGAGTCTTGTTGAAAGATGTATGGGTTGTTATCGCGTACACTATAAATTCAGGGATTCACTACTGTCTCTAGAACCTCGAAATATTCAACTGAATTCACTCGAAATCTTTGAGTAAAGAATTGTGGTCGCATGACACGTCCTTTCTTGTCACAACACCGGAAACCAGTGGCTGAAATGTCCGATGACAACAGGAACCCCTGTAGAATTGGAACATAGCCAGCTATCATTTCTGCGGTTGGTCTTTTGGTCTCGGTGAAAATTTGTTTCGTCACAAAAGAACCATAGCATCTCAGGCACTTCAGGGTGTTCAATTTTGCCAGCATACATGTACGAGGGTTATCTCTTACAACTTCTGAATTCGGTTGAAACAATTTTCAACGCACTTTTGCCATTCAGAAGTGAATACCCCCAAAATGAGCCAATTAATGACTTTAACTTTTTCTTCAGAAGTTGAAAAATGTTGACTTCGCATTTTATATTTGATGCTCGAAAAGAAAAAGAAATCAGAAAGCATTTTAGGTGCCAAATCAGTGCTGCAAGGCGGATGACCAAGTAATTCTATGGTTTGAGTGTCTAAGAACTCTGTTGTGTGATCCAATACGTGAGAGCTCGGAATATCTTGGTGAAAGATGGCAGTAGATTTTCCTTAAGTCTGTGAAAACTTCTAGCAAACAAATGGTTGTGTACTACTTAGATTTGATTATTAAATCTTTCTCCGAAAAATTTTCCGAAAAATCAGACGATCATTTGCTTTCAGGTGTTTCTTCCGGGAGCAACTTTTGTTGAATTAAGCTGAACTCATTCTTTTTGTCGGAACAGACTAGCAAGTACAGCACCCAGACACAATTAAGTCTATTGTACTGCACTCGGGTTCCCTTTTTAATTTTCCTTAAGTCTACTCGACTTCCTCTAAGTAGATCTTGTGGTGCCAAAGAGCCAAGGAGAAGCACAGGAAGTGGTCCGCCGTCTCATCCTCCTCTCCACATGCTGGGCAGAGTGCACTGTCTGAGATGCCTACCTTTTCCATGGGCTTCACCAATAAGTGACCCGTCATCAGTCCATCCAGCTACCTACAGTCCCTTCTGCGTAGTGACAGACATGACAGGTAACATCAGTTTTGCCCATCTACAGCCTCTTTTAAGCTGTTAAGCTCGTTTGTGGGTTGAAAAAAAACCCGTTTGCTAACCTTGGCTTTGATGGCTGCAGACGGGAGTGGCACAACGGCATCCAGGTCAAGGAAGTTGACCTCAGAGCCCATTCTGGCTAAAGAGTCAGAGATCTCGTTACCAGCGATATCCCGCTACCCATGTTAATCATGTTATTATGTCTGCCGACATAGTTTAAACTAGCTTTGCAGTGCTCAACTACCCTTGAAGTGATTAGAGGGCTGTCTAAGGCCATGAGCGCAGCTTTGCTATCGCTGCAGACAACAGCTGAACTCATACTGTCGACACACTTAGGCCTTAATAGTCCGATTGTGATACCACTGGAGCTCATCTTTTACACTCCTGAGACTTCTCTAAATCAAACTGTGGATTTAATAGATTTCGTTAATTTCGGCAACCCTATTTGTGAGATCTTTTTGTACGAAACGACACGAGAACTTTCTTGGGTAATTGTCAAACTATGCAATATCCGAAGAGACCAAATCTTTTTGACGACTAAGTCTTCAGGCAATATTGAATGTATGATGGCCCCCACTGACACAACAATCGTTTCTGGATGGCCCTCAGGAAATTCATCTTGCAAGGATCTACGGCCACGTGGGAACTCACTGTACCAGCGTTTCCCAGTGGATAAGGGTGGTGTTTTAAAGCCTTATGTGGAAGTAACATAAGTTAAGCAATACGCTTTTCCCTCGATAATCCATGTGGAAAATCGTGATAAGTCATCGCACGCAAATTTTCTTTGCCTGCTTGGATTCAAGAGATCAACTACCAGCGCCATCATAGGTGTTATAACGGGTTACTGCATAATTGACCCCTTAACCAGTAGAATGGGTGTATCTCACAATTACTTTTGCAGGGGTTGTGAAGATGAAAAAGAAATTGAGTCGCTACAACACCTCCGGAATGTCCTGCGCTTCAGAGAAACCGTGACAAAAGTTTTGGCGATTTTTTCTTTGAAGACCTGGGAAATTAGTAAAGTGTCTCACTGGGGGGCCTATTTACCTTCTTGAAAATATCTAAATGGTTTAGTCAACTAAGTTAGGGGATGGAAATCAAATGCAGGTATCACAATGGGCCTTAGGGCTATCGAGTGTCTTGTCTGGCTAACCTAACCTTACTTAATTCCATCTTTTGAGCGAAATGAATTTTTCAACTGAGAGCTCGTACGTGAAAATGCTATATGTAAGCTTCTGCTAAAAATACCAAGCTTTTCGATACGAATATCAAATTTTAGCTCACCACGCGGGGTTGCAGAGGAATCGTGTGTTTCAAATGCCAGTGACTTCCATAAAAAGACGTGATGGAATGAAAAAAAAATAATTTCTCGCTCACCCTTTAGGATACATTTCATATATATGGCAAATTCTTCTTCAAACCTACTAAATGGAATATTATAAATATATTGTTAAGTCGCTTGTCTACCTCTGAACATCCCCACATACTCACACACACAAATATCGGTAAGTTCATCTGTGAATCCTCCTTCCTTCCTTCCCACTCCTTGTCATAGCGCTCAATTGAATCAATTGAACTTGAAGCGCCGCTGGAAATAAAATAAAATACAAATACAATAAAAACAACTGCAAAGATAAAGGAGCACCTTACATGAATGAAAAAGTCGTAGCATAATGTAAGGCGCAGTACGTGTAAAATACAGCACGAGGCCAATGAAAGTCTCATCCGGCTACATAAACGCAGCATGAACTGAGATGAGATGGTAAAGGAGGAAGAAGAAAGGAATGGGTGAAAATATTACAACTAAAAATAAGAAAATTTATTAAACAACAACGAAGGATAGCAGAAAGTGCGGCGTCTATAGGCAGCACGCAAAATAATAAAGCGCCTAAGGTGTATGCTTCCTTTTCAATGAGACACCCACTTCGGTGACGAAAACTGTACGCATAGCGAAATCTATGCCTCCTGCCGCGAGAAGAGAACTTTTTTATGCATCAATAAAAAAACAATTCAATTGATTTTGATTGGAGTTAAAACAAGGTATGAGGGCTGACATCGACTGGGAAGTGTGCCGACTTGCTGTACTATCCATATCTTGCAGGCGGCAATACAAGCCGATTCATCTGACTGGGCTACGTTTTTTACATCAACGGGGAAACTTGGAGACATGCTGCTGCTGCCAGTAAAAGCAACAATACTATGGCATCAGTCAATGTTGTTGGTGTTAATGTCATCACTGTAGCCGGTGTTAAGTACGCTGTGAATGATGATGATGATGAAGATGATGGTGATGGTGATGGTGACGTGGCTGATGGTGCTATGAATGTCAACTGGATGTTGTAGATGTGTCGCATGTGTCGTAAATAAGAGGCAAGGCGCAAGGGTAAAAAACAAAAACTTAACAACAACAAAAAGAAAATGTTGTGCTGATATCACTCGGCTGCAAACAAGGCGACTTTAGAGTTCCTCCATCCCATGATTTCCGCAGCCTTACGCACCAGCTGGTGCTCTTCAATAAAGCGCTCGCTCGCCGCCTTTCTTTTTTCATGCAACATTTCAATGTAAGGGCGGCGTATGTGTATGTAAAGGTGGGCGTATATACAGATAGGGTCACTAAAATAGGTACGAATTAGAAATAGATCAATACAACGTGAACTTAGTGATTTTATTAGTGTATAAAATATCGAAGTTTATCAATAATCACTGAGCCCCCCATGATTGTCAATGACTTTTTGTATTCAATTTGGCATTGAATTGATAATTCTACGGCTGGTTTCTGTGAGAGTGGAATACCACAGTTCATTGATTTTTTTCCAGAAATCCATATTTTTGAGTGTAAAGGTTGTCAATGGGGCTTAGGTCGCCCTGTTGGAGGCCAAAGAAGAGGACGCCTCAGAAAGAGATGGCTTGAAGGTGTGGAAGTTGATCTTGAAAAGCTTAACGACCGGCGGTGGAAGGATGTAGCCTTAGATAGAGATAGATAGCGCAAGGTTGTGAATGAAGCAATGGTTCACCAAGGACTGTGATGGTAAGAAGAAGGGAGAGAGAGAGAGAGAGAAGAAACTGTGATGAATTTTACGTTTACTAGTGTAATGAAATGCAATTTATATTGTGTGAAGAAGAATAGGCAAGAAGCCTATAATAAAAAAGAAAAGAACCCTATAAGACAAAGGAAGAAGAGAAAGAAAAAGCCACATAAGTTGGCATATCATCAGCAAATGGCAGCAGCCCTTCTGGAAGTCCTTGACCTTGTAAATAATTTGCCATTTTATTGGTTATGAGGGGTTAATAGGTACTACTTCATACCAAGAGAAAAGTACCCAAATCATTATGTTGCCGGGACCGCGCTTGACTGTTTTTTTGTGAGCCGCGGTGAGAGCTCTTGTTCTTTAGGACGTCTCACATTCTGCCCAGTCTCTTTTCCAAATAAATTTATTTTTGTTTCATCGCTCCAAAGCATGATATATTACTTTTTCATACCTTTTCAAAACTTTTCCTCTTCCTTAAATTTGCAGAGAAACTTCACAAGCTATTCTGCCTGGTAGGTTCCTGTTGTACAATCGACGCCGTGCAGTTCTCGCTGATAGTTAGGTAAGTGAAATGGTTGAAGTACCAGTCTGGGAGTCCCTAAGTAGCGCTAAAGCGCCGTTTTGATACCATTTTCAGAACTTCAATGGGTAGATATTTGCTGTCAACCTATCATGTTCATGAGATGGAGAAGCTTGATGGGTTCAAGGTTGAAACACTGCCTTAGATTGTCGAAGAAAAGAGTACCCTAGACCTAGCTACCAAACCTGGACAATACAGAGAAAATGCTCAACAGTCTTCTTCTCTGAGATATTCTCAAAGCCTCTGCAATAGGAAGTAAATGGTAAACCTTGGCTAGGTTAGGCATATCTGGCTGATCTGAAAAGATCTCACATAGGTCACAAGAGTCCGTAGTACTCCTAGCATTGTTGGAGTCGTGTTAAGCATAGTTCGTGATACATATCTTGACAAGTTTTAATAAATAGTTCCAACTCTTGTTGGCAACATCCTTCAGAGATGAAAAGTATACCAATTGCAGGCAGTTGTAACGAGCTCTGCTTGGAGCCAAGCACTGTTAAAGGAGGTTTTCCAACGTACCACTTTCTTCTCCGCATTATTCACACGCATCGATCTCGACCAATCCCATTTTAGCTGCTTGATACGGAGTGAGGTAATATTCCGTCAGTACTCCAAACAATATTTTACATTTCTTCCTTGGGAGGGATATAATAAAGTTTACTGTTTTCGTGTTGCAAGTTCGTAGCGTTATTTTGGCAATCCTGTGGGAGATCGCTTTCCATAGGAGCTGTGCCTTCATATTTAGTTCCTCGTCCAGTGCCGTTTTCAAAATTGAGAGTGAGGGATATACAGGGTTTGATTGAAAAGTAATGAGACATATTTTTTTTAAGCAGTTTTATTAAACCTTTTGACTTATACAACTAATATTCTTTAAAATAGGACCCTTAAGCGTCAATACACCGCTGGTAGCGGTCCTTCCCCTGAAGCAAACATTTATTAAGCTCATCCGCCGGAATCGTGTTCAATTCGGCTGTCACAGTTTTTGGGATCGCCTCGTGTGCCACTCCGCACTCTCTCTCTTGCCCTCAGGATCGTACTCAAAGCACCAGGTTTCATCTCCTGTGATACAATTGTCTGAAGTATTATCCTGTTTGTCACTTTCCAATACTTCACGACTCTTTTCCACACGCAATTGCTTTTGTGCATCAGTCACAACCTTTGGAACCAATTTGGCACACACTTTGCGCATTTCAAGTTTTCCGGTCACGGTGTCCCGCACATTGTAATAAGTTAAGTTTAACTCTTCACTGATCTCACGTAGACTAGCACGACGGTCAATGTTCAAAATTTCACGAACCCGGTTCACAAGGCCTTCCAGATCGCTGTTCGTCTTCTACGTCCTCCCGGCCTTCCTGGAACGGCTTGTGCCACCGTTTTACCTGGGCACTGGACAGAGATTGTTCCCCGTAAGCCTCCTTGAGTAGCCAAATGGTTGCGGTACTCGTTTTGTTTAGCTTTACGCAAAATTTGTGATCCTAACATACTTTTAAAACAGCTTTCACGCGCGGAGCGATGTTGACTGCATCGCTGTTGCCAGCGAACTGGGACCAGTTTCTAGTGGAAGGGGAAGATCCAACGATCATTTTCCCCCACCAGCCGATTCGGTTGATCGCTTGGCAGACGCTACGCGCGGGAAGGCTCATTACTTTTCAATCAAGCCCTGTATGCTCGACGTACTCATCCTAAGCAAGCGCGTGCTTGGCTTAGCAAATTCGTAAAGTCTCTGATATCCCTCTCTTCCCTTGTGTTCTGGTACTCAGTAAATTATGACCTGTTTAAACTCGAAGAGCTCGGCCATTTTGAAATTACAGTTTTGCACGCATTCCGTACTAGTCTTTACATCCGTTATTGTTGGAATAACAGCTTGACTATCGATGAAGATGTGTGTGTGAGTCCCGAGAGTGGTAAATTCCAATGCTGATTCAGCTGCTTTGGTTAGAGTATAGATCTTAGCGCGAAATACTCTACAGTGATGAGGAAGCCTGAAAGACTTTTGGAGATTAAACTGCCGGCAAATAGTAAACCTTACTTTGCTGCGTGTGTGTGGATCGTCCAATGACCAGTAAACACAGCAACGAGTTTGAAAATTGAGCGGCTGAACGAATGATACTACGTTGTTGATTTCAGCTGAAATGAGCTTTGTTGACTTAGAAGGGTCCCTCTTAGTAAGAGTCACAATTACATTTTCAGTAGTGTAAGTCGTTTTCTTTTTGCCACCACGTCATTCGGTGGATTTTTTGGGCTTAAGGGTATTTATAAACAAATTTTAGACTACACAAGTGGCTCAGCGATAAATTTGTACCATTTTTGCTGTTTTCGAACATTGACCACAAGCCTACCACCATAACTGTGCTATGCTTCGCACGACCCATTTTTGAAAGAAGTTCGCAACGAACCTTATTTCAGTGGTCACACAAAATTACACTTTATGAATATAATCGGATCTGTGCAGCCAATAGCGCAACTTAATATAACGGCTCTTTGAAATTCACTACGAAGCAATGATGCCACTCGTGAAAAAGCGAAGCTTCAATCAGCTTTAAATTTTTCCGAGCGGCACAAGGAAGTCTCTAGATAAAGGCAGCGTATCTATTTCAATGGCCGTATGTGTGCTCGTGTATATTTGTATTTATTTGCTGTGCAATTTTGTATTTATGTATGCACATATTTATTGAGTTTTTGTAGCAAGCGAATGTTCCTGATATATTTACTTATATATACATACAGATTTTTTATTTATTGTTATTGTTTTTGCAATTGAACTCAATTGAAAGTCAATCAGTGTAAATGAATTGAACTTTTATGATTGCATGCCATGTTGTTGTTGCTCGTGTAAGTAGGTGTGTATGTATTTATGAGCTGACAATAAGTGTATCGGCGTATGGCTGCGGGTCGATTGCGTGTGTGGTTGAGAATATCCACATACACATAAATAGCTTTTGTGCAAATGCGAATACTCGCGTATTAAAAAAATAAATAAAAATTAATAGTACAAATATGAAAATATGAGGGTTGCCTTTGAGTTCTTTTGTTGATGTTAAATTCCTTTGAGCGGCGCTTAAATAAAAACGGCCGTTTTTTTCATTAATTGCTTATTACCTACCGGATTAAGAATCATGGGTTTTAGCTGATTGAGTCGTTGATAATGAAATACACTCAGCTGCAAATTACACTGCTATAAATTACACGGAGCGCATAAAGCTTTTAAAGCTGAAAGCAGATGCAGTAGGCTTTGTTGCCGTTTCCATTGGGAAAGTATTTTCACGTGACGGGTCTTAAATTCTGCGCCCAACCAGATATTCTGGGATGCTTCGCTTTCTAACATTAGCTCGCTCTCACGCGGGTGTCCAGGAGCTACCCAGAGGATACTTGGGCGAAGCACGGAAGTTGTGAGCTGCTTGGGCCGCATGCAAAATAATCATTTTGGCCACTTCCAAGTGAATAGCAATCAGGAACTTTCTCCACTTGCGTGGACTTCTGCACACGGAATCAACCTTCTGGCGCAGAAGCTTGGACGATGACAACATTCGATGAAGCGTACCTTGGAGTGTTTGAGACAAAGAATCTGTGGAAGACTTTTGGACTTTTTCATGTTAGCAACGGCGAATGTCGCAGGCGACGGAACAATGAGCTGTCTGAGTTATACGACGACATAGACAGAGTTCAGCGAATAAAGATCCAGCTGCTACGTTGGCTGAGTCACGTCGTCCGAATGGATACAAACGCTTCATCTCTGAAAGTATTCCAGTATCAGCTGGTGGCAACAGAAGAAGAGGAAGGCCTCATCTCCGTTGGAAAGATTAGGTGGAGAAAAACTTGGCTTAATTTTTTGTGTCCAATTGGCGCCGTTTAGCACGAGAAAGAAACAATTGCTGCGCTTTGTTAAATTCGGCCGAAACCGATTACACGGTTATCGCGCCAGTCAAGAAAAAGATTTTTTAACACTTAAAGACATCAAAAATACTTAAAGTCTCACTCTCTCTTTGCCTTGTCTTTATTTGGGATGGACCCTCCTTGCGCTATGCTCCTTGAAAGATCTGTGGCACCTCTCTCTCTCCATATATATTTGCCTTGTCCCTATTTGGGGTCCTTGTCCTCATGTGCCAGGTTTCTCTGTCCTGCATCGTCACATCATCACGGCGCTGTTCTCTTATGCCCCTTTGTATTGTATTTAGCCAGGTCGATTGTGATATTCCACTCGTTCTAATAATTGGCTGAGTTATGTTCATGCCGATTTTGGCAACGTGGTCCTCGTCTCTACACTTTCAACGTCCGTACCATCATAGCTTGTCTTCTTTCATTTTCTCTGAGATATGGGAAATTTCATACCTTCTCGTGTGTTGATGTTTTTCACTTTGTCCACTTTCGTTATTCCTGTTGTCCAGCGAAGCACTTTCTTTTCCGCCCCGACCATCTTCTAGTTGTGCTTAGCTTGCGTTGCCCAACATTCCGATCCGTACACCATTACTGGTCTCCCGCAGGTTTTGTACGCCTTTCTCTTCAAAATTTCCTTAAATTAAACAAATTAAATGCGCTGCGCGTTTCGATGCTTTTTAAGTGGAGGGCCTTATAGTTTCATGTCACCTCTGAACGGCAGACTTTTTAGTGAGGGGCTTTTTCATACACGGAACGTTGCTGTTTCCTGACGAGGGGCTCTGAGAAAAAAACCTCATCTATCATTTAATACTTCATGCCCATTGCGGCTTTCGTATCCTGCCTTACCGAATGCAAGTAAAGCACTCATAAAGTGCATTTACCTGCTTTGACTGATAAAAGTTTCTGGTTTCAGGTCCCCCAGGTAAATGGTAGCAGGGCCTGTGGAGAGAAGAAAAAGGTTTCGTTGACTTCATATGGTAACTCCTACGAGGTGGCATGTGGCAGATAAGCGTGGCATACGCATAGTGTGTTTAAAATTGAGACCAAATATGAGGGTCGTCTTACAAGACTACGTGTACGAGCGATATTTTTCTCGGAAATTAGGGTATTTTTTAGCATAAACTTACATACAACGATTTCACTTACGAGGATTTTTGTTTTTTTTTCAGTGAGTTCAAAAAGTTATCTCTCCCAAAAGGTGGAGTTAACTCGTGAATATTTTCGTGTGATGATTTATTACGATTTTCGACAAGGACTAGTGACTTCCTGCGACTTTTGGTGTTGGAGCACCCCATTTAGCCGCTGAGAAATGCAATAAAACGAATTCCAACGTGGCCGTCGATGCAGGATGAATTTCTTCAAGGCCATCCAAAAATGTTTGTTGTGTCAGAACTAATCGGTTCTATGTGTCCATTAATGACGGAAGATCGTCATGTCATAGAGCAGCCTTGGAGATTAGTAGGACCAACTTATATTCAATTTTTTATACAGAGTTGGTATCTCGTTGAATACCGCAGAATTCGATAAGAAGTACCAAGAAAGTACTCGGGTGGATTGGTATAAGGAAATGTTGAATAACATCAACTATGGTGGTTCAAAGCACGTCTATGACATCGTAATAGGCAACGAATCTTAGATCTGTGCATTCGAGCCGAATACAAAACAGCAATCGACAGAATGGGCGTTCCAAGATGAGCTTAATTCAATAAAAAATGCTCGCTGAAGAAACACAACAACGTTAAGTTGAAAAACAATTCCATTTGTTTGCCAAAAGTTTTCGTAGAGTTAAGAAATACCATTCGCCGAAGGCAAATTATCCTTCTCACAGGTGCATTCACTAGCCCGGCCATGATATTTTTTTGTTGCCCAACATGAAAAATCAAATGAGAGGTCAATGTTTTTCAACGCTTGAAGAAGTAGTTGAAGAGCTCGTTTTGGAGGTATCCACTTCTGAGTGGCAAAAGTGCTTTAAAAATTGGTTCAATTGAATCCAGCATTGAATTAACTTCCAAGAGAATATATTTTGGATAACAATAAAGCTATTTTTATTACTATTTTATGGGTGTAAAATATAAAAGGCAACCCTAGTATGTTATTTAACTCTTACTTTTTATTTCACTAATTAAATAAACAACTAAATACATTAATTACACTACAGACACTTTGTGTGATGCCAATTGACTAACCTGACAAATCGAGTACATTTAAAAATGTTGACGGAGCGTTTAAATTTATGTAACTTAAAAAATTAATAATTGGCGCGCACACCCTCTTTGGGTGTTTGCCGGGCTCTTCCTTCTATTTATGATGTGCGTCTTGATGTTGTTCCACAAATGGAGGGACCTACAGTTTTAAGCCGACTCCCAACAGTAGATCATTTTTATGAGCACCTTTTTCATGGCAGAAATACACTCGAAGGTTTGCCATAGCCTGTCGAGGGGCGACTGCTAATAGAAAAAATTGTTTCTATAATGTTTGCGTTTCATGCATGGAAAATCGAACGTTTGTACTCCCGAATGGTAGTAAAGCACCAACCAATTCGGCTACCCCCGTAACTTCACTTGTCGGACATATCAAACGGTCTGAGCTAAAAGCTCACAGCATTCATAATAAATATAATACTCGCTTTGTCCTGTTGAGGCAAAAATGGCTTGCCTGCCATTGTGTTGACGTTTTTTAACCCTTGTGTTGCCACCCGGGTCCCCAAGTACCCATCGGCATACATTTTGTTGAACAACCTTTTTCCTATGAGAGATAGGCCAACCTCCTCATGGATCCCCATTATTTGACTTATTTTGTATCGAAATAAGCATTAAAAAGTACTTTGAAAAATTTGTTGACTTAAACATTTGAAAAAAAGTAAATGTATAAGCCACCCGGGTACCCGGGTACCTCTATACATAAAGCACGAGATTCATGTATTATGTCATGAAAATGTCTTTATTTATACCAGTAAGTAGTAATTAATTATAAATTATATTCTTTTTAAATTGTTTATTGAATAAATATACTGCATATAATAATAATTATTACATTTTGCAATGTGATTGCACAGCCAGTATAACGTGAAAAATTAATAAAAGTAAAGAATAAAAGTAGTAAATAGAGAAATACATATAAATAATTAAATCTTAATGATTGATCTGTACCGTAATTCAAAATTACTGAGTGCTCATCACAAACGGGCTTCTCGCTCTCGGCGCAACTCTTCCTTATCTTTCTTCGCTTACGAATAGGCTGCTCGTTGCAAATGTAGCATAACCCCACCACAACCTTTCTGCCAGAGACGTCTCGACGTTGGCTGGCAGTGGGTACTACCACCGCTACTGGTTTTTCGAAGCAACTTTCAACTGTCATCCTCGTTGCGTGGTTTCGCATAACCTGCTGGTTGGAAGCTCGCTCTTGAATCATGACGCTTCCGTATCATGAGATTTATGCGTTCTATTGCCGCTTGGAAACCACTCGCCGTCTTCACTGTCCGAACTATCGTCAACGTCCTCGCCTAGTAGCTGTTTCAAATACGCACCTTTTTCAGCTTCACTCAATCTAAATAAAAAATAAATGTATTATAAATATTTTTGATATCCTATTTACATTTGTATATTCTTTACATTATCTAAAACAATTCAATTTCGATAACTCCTCTATGGTTTTGCACTTATCGCAATTTTATTTCTTATTTTAGATAAAAAACTTAAAAAAGTATACGCAAATTTCAGAAAATATGTCAAAGTCAAAAGTCAAAAGTTACACAATCACATAAAATAACTCACGCGTGTTCACGTACGCTAAAGTAACCAAAGTATCTTAGTAATGAATACGCACCGCTACGGCTTGCTTCTTCGACAATGAAAACTGACTTTTACTTCTTTTCAAAATGTTTAACCATATTGGTTTCAAAAGTATTCTCGAACATACCTCAGGTATAAAAGATTAGGAAGACCGACCTTTTCGCTTACCTTTCAAGTTCAATCCACCTGGCCTTAAAAAAAACGAGTGATTTAGGGTGCAGCTGCCTGCGTTTTATACCTGATATAGGAGTACGACAGTTGCTGTATATAATATTTTTGATTTATTCAGTTAGAAATATGTTCTTATAACATAAATCAATAAATATTTATCGAATATATACAACTATTTCGGGATATAGCATGATGGGAAGAATAATAAGATGGCGCCTATCGTGGTCCCGTTACTTTGCTCTCAGCGAATTTGACAACGAGTTACGTGATTTTAGGTCCAGTATGGCCAGATTGCCATTTTCCTAACTTGATTTAGCATTTTTTTTTGTTATTTAGTCTCGGAGTTTTAGTTCTTTCCTCATCACCTTCTTTCTATCCCGTTCTAATTAAAATGTAATGTTTATAATTTTGTAAAATATATATTTTTTTATAATTTGATCAATAATTCACTCAGTTTTATTTAGTTTTACTTTTTTTAACATTTGGTGGCATTGCCCGCGATTGCAGGTGTTGTTCTGCTTTCGGCAGTCAGATCTCTCTCTCGCTACTGCAATGTTGCCTAGGTTTGGATATAAAAACGCACTAAAATGACCATTTAAAGAAAATAAAACACGAAATTTTTATTGAATCACTTAAAGGTCTTTGTATGGGTGACAAATTGTCTTTAGAATGTGCGTTTTTTTTTTTTTTAATAAATGTGTTATGGATATGTACAATTTAATTTATGAGTTTTTTTGTTAAAAGAAATTCTTTTGTTAAGGAAACGACTTATTTGCTATATTTCAGGTTATGTAACCAAATAAGGTACTCTTTTTGTTAAAATGTCGTTATGGTTTTTTCAGTATATTCTGGTATTTTTTTGCTTATTTTTATTATAAATGTAACTCTTGATGCCCTATGTCCCACTAAGGATTGATGGCTGGAAGAAACGATTACACCTCTATGGTTTTAATCCGCATTCAGTAAATTCATTGAGAGTGACCTTTTTTAACATTCTCTTGTTTAATAATAAAGTTTTTTTTTTAACTTATAGTTTCGGTAGCTTTAAATTAAAAATAAGAAACAAACGCCAACTTAAACATTTTCGCATTATGATATATAAAAAAACACTAAATTTATTGCCAGGAGCAAATGGTTGGCAATACTGCACAACTCGGAAAAACGTGACGTCACGCACTCTCTGATGGGCGCAATCTTCTATCATTCTTGGGGTTATAGAGGACTTATACCCAAAAAATTGTCGTCGGTGTGACTTGAAGTATGTACCCAACTTCTCGCTCCTTAGTATCCAGGTTACCGAGTGAGGCTTACACTATTCTATTCTCATTACCATTCCAATTCTATTACTTAGATGTGCCAAAATTCATTCGGTTTTCTTTACCATCGCGTAAAAGCATCAGTTTTGATTTATTTGTGTGCTTAGGTGTGTACAATTCGCTTATTGTTCTTAATTTAACAAAGTGGTGAGTTAAACTGAGGAACAAAAACTAGCAACTGTCAGCATAAATTATTGCATCCGTTAGTTTTTGCAAAGTGAATAATTTACCATCCACATTTAGTGGGATTTATGGGAAACTATCCACTTCTAAGTATATGTGTATGTGCATATGTATGCGTAAGTGTATGTGTGTATGTTTGCACAAGCTTACAGCGCTCGCTCGCTGGAAGAACGCCATAATACAAAAATATTTGTTTTGACTTAAAACTTTTTTTATGGCATCAACTTTTTCCCACAAACAGAGCAAAAGATTTTATTTACACTTTTTTTAAAAGTATTTAGATAAAATAAATTTCAAAATTAATTGTTTAATTTAATGTACTGAAAGATATCAGGTAACAAAATAACATGCTTGGGTTTTATTTACTTAAAGAAAACTCATATAAAGACATTTTTTATTAGAAATTGGCTTTGCGTCCTAAAGAAAAGGAAATATATCTGAAAACTATCTTGGACCCCAGAAAACTATTTCAACTAAAAATAAAGTAGAAGAAGACGAAAAAGTAACAAATAAAAATAAAAGTTAGTTAGTGAATTATTAGTTAGTTAATTATTTGCGAATTCTGTAATTCCAAATCTAAAACCACCAAACAGCCCAAAGACAAAGCTGGCGAGTTAATGACATCTATAGACAACCAAGTCAGCATTTGGGAGCGCTTCTACAAGAAATTACTCTCAGGTAGCCCTTCGTAACCTTTCCAGTTGTGTGGCTGCCAACGCCACCATATAAGACGCGATATACCCACCACCTGCCCTGATGAGTGAGAAATAATCAATGCCAGCGGATCGCCAAAAAATAGCAAAGCTCCCGGTTCAGATAACATCAGCCCTGAACTACTCAAAGTAGATCTTCGGATAAGCTCGTGGCTTCTATGAAATAAGAGACATTTGGTCTTCCGAAAGATACCTTCGGAGCTGAAAGAAGGTGTAACTACTCTTCTCCCAAAAAAGGGTAATTTATTCGAGTGCAAAAATTGGAGAGGGTTAACGTTGCTCAGCGTTATAAAAAAAATTATAGCCCATATAATTTACAAAAAGCTGTCCATCTCGCTGATGCAGCATTTACGCACGGAACAAGCCGGCTTTCGTCCACGTCGCTTATGCGTCAATCAAGTAAACATCCTAAGAGTTATTGTTGAGCAGCCGGTGGAGTGACACTCACTTTTATATCTTTGCTTCATCACTGGACACTTTGACACTTTAAAGCGTGACGCAATCTGGAGTGCTCTCGCTTGCAAAGGAGTGCCCGAAATAATAATCAGCCTTGTAAAGGATTTGTAAACGCATATCAAAAGGACTTTCTGCCTTTGGTATGCTGAATAAAATCAGGAGATTGGCACACATATCCAGACGGATGAAGTTGCTGATTTTCGACGCCAACGTAAAATCGGTGATTCTATATGGTTGTGAGACGTCGAACTTGAACACGTGCGGTTGGCAAACAATGCAACCCTTTTTTATTCAAAATCATGTGAATATTCTGGCCTAAAACCATAAGTAACACTAACGTATGGGCTTTTACTAAATAAATATCCATCCTCCTCGAAGTACGATGCCGCAAATGGAAGTGGATCGGGCATACACTGCGTAAACCGCGGGGTGACATCACAAAAGTTGCGTTGGATTGGAATCCACAAGGGAGTTGCAGACGCGGGATATTTCAAATTAAAAAATAATTCATACAATAAAATTATTTGAATGGTGATGAAATAATTCAGTTTGATGACGATGTTAGCGTCCTACACCTCTCAGTATATGGGGTCAATTTCACCACTCAAGAACAGCCAGAACATCCATTGAAAACAAAAGTTTGGTGCGACCTACAGGCTGGGAGAATCATCGGTACATCTTTCTTCAAAGACGAGGCTGGCGCCAATGTAACAGTGAATGGCGAACGCTATCGCACCATGATAAACGACTTTTTGATGCCGGAAATTAAAGTATGTGATCTCCACAACATGTAGTTCCAACAATACGGCGCTACTTGTCCCACAGCCCGTGAGACAATGGACTTCTGCGTCGTTGTTTCGGTCAACAATTCATCTCTCGTCTCGTGCCAGTGGATTGGTCACCAAGATCGTGTGATATCACACCTTTGGACTGTTATTGCGGGAGTATGTAAAGTGTAAATATTTTGTGGATAAAAAAGGTTCGAATGAAGCGCTGAAAACCAACATTACGAAAGTAATTCACGAGATATCGACGGAAGTCCTCCAGCCAGATATTCAAATTTGCTGTTTACGGATGGCGGAATTACGGCGAATTACGGCGCAGTTGCGGTCAACATTTGAAAGGAATTATCTTTGAAAAATAAATGGCATGAATGGTTCTATACAAAAAATAATAAAGATTGCCCAATCAACTTGACTTTTCGTTGTTTTATTTCAATTTAAAATCCGATATCTCTAAATTGGTCATCTTTACATTTCCAGATGTGAGAAATAAACAAACCACAACCAATGAAATATTTTGTGGCCCTGGTTGGATACTTTTTGGTTTACTGCATAAAAACCCAAAGAGATATCTGTTAAGAAGAAAATATGTATTAATTTTTACTTAGTCAACAGTAGAACAACTTCGACTTCAAAGCAGCTCGTATCGATTCTCTTGTCTTTTGAGTTCAGTTATTCTTCGCGCAAATGAGTGACGAAAATGTATGCCTGTCTACACTGATATTTATACCTAATTACCTTTTTCTTGAAACTCTTACCACTCCCTTTCTTTTGAGTGCCGATTTTTAGTGACACTCATCCAAATTATTTCACACCCACTTTTTCAAGGATACAAGGCAGCTAATATGATAAAAGCCCATAACGGCTAATGCACGGTAATAATCGCAGAAATTTTTGCAGAAAGCTTACGTCCGAGTTTCGGAGAAATGGACACATAAAAGCAAAGTTTTTGCAAAAGTTTAAGGCGATGACAGAGGCGCGAAGCGGGAAGCTATGCGACAATTGCAGTAACTTGACAATTGAATCAATTTGGAGGCAGAGAAATATCAAGGCATTTCCACTCACACACTCCCACTGCTATGTACAAAAATGTGTACACACACAGACAGACATGCACACCAAATGGCTTTGGCGCTGTAAATGTCGAAAGTTTGATTATGGGAAAACTTTTCAAAGTAGCCATAATAACTTGGCCGTACGCCGCACGCGCACTCGCACACACACACACACACATGCGGTATTTGGTTGTTGCCGCTGGTTAATGCTTGTTTTTGTTTCAAGCTATGCCATCAGTTTTATTTGCGCGCTGAGTGCGAATCTTGTCAATTGCAGACTGTAATATTGGCTAAAGATGCAGCCGCCGAGGCAAATAGCTTAACGGCGAAGCGTGACGAAGTGGGCAGCAGACTTGCGAATTTTGTTATTTGGCAAGTGTGCGCTAAAGACTGCAATTTTTATTGCCCAAGGCGGAAGCGGAAATGCAATTGTATGCCGCTGTTGAGCAGCTGCCTGCAACTAACGAACGAAAATTTGTGGCAAAAAGGGTGATGCTGTTACCGGCATTGTATGCCATGAAAATGCTTCGGAAAGTTCCAAGCGCACTTGTATGTGTGTTTAGGTATATGCAAATTTCCAGCAAGAGTAAAAAAATACAAAAAGTAAAAAATAAAACATTTACAATACATTTTTGATTTCAAAAATTTCTACAATGTTTACGCTATTATATCCCCTGATATTAGCCATTGACGTAATGCGCTATTGGTTGTTGCTGTTACCCTTTATTCGTTATTTCGTTATTCGTTAGCTGCAATTGATTTTGTGCAATCAAGCACAAGTGCACTGCGCATCGCTCAAATTGGAGATGTTGCCGCTATTGCGTGAATGTGTGTGAGTGCAAATCATAGTCAGGCGGTCTTTTGCTATTTTGCCGCAAGGATTTACGTTTTTTTTTATAAAACTATGCTGTGTTTATCTCTTATTAGGAACATTGCACGCTGGTATTCTGTTAAAAAAAAAGTATCGTTGCAATTACGAGTGAAGGGAGGAAACTAGTTTGTTTTCCTTGTTCACTCCACTAGGGAGCATAGGCCCTCGACAAGACTCAGTCTTGCGCCGGTTTCGTTGATCTATTTTTGGTTTCTGCTAGGGTAGGTGATTAGCCTGCCGCTATCACTACTAAGTAGTGGGAGTGCCCACTTGTTGTTGCTTAGGAACAACGTCTTCTTACTGCTTAGAGCGCCATCTATGTTTCACATTTTTCTGGCAGAAGGATTATCGCACAGATGGTTGAAGACTTCGCTAAATTTAGTGTGTCTACGCTATGACCGCGGTTGTCCGCCTCCTCTTGCTGGCGCCACTGATGTATTGTGCAACTGTGTCTTTTTTTGTTTTTGCTTGTCTTAGCAGCCATAATGCAAATAATGTGCTGACCATTGTGCTGGAGTAAGGATGGGAAGCATAAGTTTTTGGGGTTGAGGAATGAGATTTTTTTCATTGAAACAGGGAAAAAAGGAAAATTTGGAAAAGTGCGAGAACCGTGCTTTACTAGGGACTCGAACCCACAACCTCTGGGATGGCAGGCTAGTGCACTTACGCTAGACTACCGAGGCCGTGTAAGTGGGTAAATTATCAACGCTGTATTATTATATTTATATGTATATATATATAATTGGGGCGTACACCCTTTTTGGGTGTTTGGCCGAAGTCCTCCTCGTATTTGTGGTGTGCGCTTTGATGTTGTTCCACAAATGGAGGGACCTACAGTTTCAAGCCGACTCCGAATGGCAGATATTTTTTATGAGGAGCTTTTTCATTGCAGAAATACACTCGGAGGTTTGCCATAGTCTGCCGAAGGGCGACCGCTATTAGAAAAATGTTTTTCTTAATTTTGGTGTTTTCACCGAGTCTCGAACCAACGTTCTCTCTGTGAATTCCGAATGGTAGTCGCGCACCTACCCATTCGGCTACGGCGGCCGTTATAATATTAGAGGTGCCATAGATCACCTCCTAAAAAATCACAGACCGATTAATGTACTTAAAATTAGCGTTTACAAAAGGGATCATTTAAACATGCTTAGTGTATATGCACCACAGCCCGGATGTAAGAGTCGAGAAAGAAAAGAATCTTGGGACCTGATAGTACAGGATATTCCACAAACGGAAACGAAAATTATCTGTGGAGATCAGAATGGACACTTTGCAAAGATCAATGCCGCAATTAAAATATGACAAGAAGGAATGGGATATGGTGGCATCAATCCGCAAGGCAGGACCATCAGCGACTTTGCGTATTCCTACAACCTGGCAATCATAAATACTTTCTTCAAAAAAAAAAAATGATCATCTGTACGCAATCAGATGTGAGGAAAACGCCACCCAGATAGTTTGCATTATGTGCGTTAGAGAAGATTTGAAAAGTTTTAAAGACTGTAAAGTAGTTCCGGGAAAGGTGCATCCTAGCACAGAAGAACTGTCCGAAAAACTGGAAAATAGGAAGTCAAATATCGTCAACACCACATTTAAGCTAAAATATTTTCCAATATATTGGAAAACAGCGGAAGTCGTTATGTTCAATAAGCCAGGTAAAGATACTCACGATGTAACATCATACAGGTCTATCTCGCTTCTTCCAATACTATCGAAAATGGTGGAAAAATTATTAATCAAAAGGATCAAAATAATAATATAAAACAAGAAAATTTTAGCGACGCACCAATTTGGATTCCTCACGAAGCATTCGACTATCGATCAAGTACATAGGATAGTGCGAATAATAGAAAATGCTTTTGAAGAAAGAAAATCCTGCTCTGCGGTATTCCTTGATATATCCAAGGCGTTCTACAAAGTATGCCACTATGGACTACAGAAGAAAATAAATGCGTTGCTACCCAAGCAGTACTCCACCATCCTACATTCGTATTCATTCGACCGTTACTTCAGAGTAAAACAAGAAGATTCATATTCAAGTCTCAAACCAATCAAAGCAGGGGTTCCCCAGGGAAGCGTACTTGACCCTTTATTGTATTTGCTCTTTACAAGCGATCTGCCATGCAATTCAAACTGCGTAACAGCTACTTTTGCCGACGATATTCTTTCGATAGGAAACACGGAAAACACATCGACATCACAATTACAATTAGCCATAAATGAAATATATGGCTGGACCAATAAATGGCATATTAAATTAAATGAAAGCAAGTCTGTGCATTTAAATTTCACCCAAAGCAAAATCAAATATGTTCCAATACATTTAAATGGTAGAAAGGTTCCATACTCAAATACTTTAAAGTATCTGGGCATGACTCTAGACGCCAAGCTAAGATGGAACGCCCATGTAAAGAAAAAGAAAGAAGAAATGGAATTAAAATACAGAAATATTTATTGGCTTATGGGAAAGGAATCAGCACTATCCACCAATAATAAAATGATTGTATACAAACAAATTCTGAAGCTTATATGGTCCTACGGCGCACAGTTATGGGGCTGCTCCAGCCAAAGTAACATTCAATCTATACAAAGGCTCCAAAATAAAATTATTAAATGTGCAGTCGGTGCTCCGTGGTATATCCGTAGCTCCGATCTTGAACGCGACCTAAATATTGACTCGGAGGCAGACTCAATAAAAAAGATAGCAAAAGCCCACGATGGAAGATTAAAAAACCACATTAATACGGAGGCCTCTATTCTTGTTAATCCAGCTAATTGGAGAAGAAGACTGAAACGCAAAAAGCCCAAAGACTTAATGTACAAACCAAACCTTACCACCAAACCAAACCTTAGCGTTAATTGTTGTATATACCTTATTTTCTAAATTCTAAACAAATTGCTAAAATAAAAAATAAATAAGTTAGGCAATCGCTTTAGAAATGGTTATTATATTTTTTCTGATTTAGTTCTTTTTCACATATTTTTATAACTTTGCCTTGCTCCACTATTCTATTCCAGCCTTCTCTATCATAATGCGATTATTGAAATAAATAATGTAGAATTTGCAAAGGTGATAGAAGCAGAAAGCTTAAACTTAGGATGGGAACGATGTAAAGTGTTTGACGCAGTAAATGTACTGATGTGTTTTAAATGCAAAGGTTTCAATCACAAGCTGGTCGATTGTAAAAATGATGAAGCGTGCCAAAAATGTCATGGTAATCATAATTCTAAATTGTGCAACGAAAACCCAATAATGAAATGCCTAAATTGTATCAGAGCGAATAATGACTACAACATGGCATTAGATATTAATCACGATACGCTTGATAAAAATTGCCCATGCTACAAACATAAATTGGAGTTAAGGAGGAAGAAACTTGGGTATTAGCAATCAAAAATTAAGTATGCAAATAGCTATAAACCAAAAAATCAAATTAAGTGCATTTATTTGAACAGTAACAGTATAACAGCTAATAAAGAAGAGATCGAAAGAATGATTGAAGTTCTAAAACCTGACATTGTTCTTTGTGCAGAGACTCATACCACCGAGGATGTCATTGATGCTGAAATTGCCATTGTTGGATATAACTTTATAAGATGTGATTCACATAGCAGACGAACAGGTGGCGTACTAGCTTACATACACAAATCTATTGATTTCAAAGTAATTTATAATAAGTCTATGGATACAAATATGTGGTGTACTGTAATCAGAACTAGAAAGTCAACGTACAAGTGGCAAATAGGTGTATTATATCATTCACCAAACACCAGTGATGCTGAATTTTTGGGGTACATTACTGATGTCTTGGAAGAGTGTTTTGATGAATCGAATAACAATGTTTTAATTGGTGACTTTAATATAAATATGAACAATCAATCAACATATACGAACCATCTAACTAGTATTTTCCAAGCTTCCTCAATGTACCAAACAATCTCCTTCAATACAAGAATCACTGAATCAGCTCAGACAAAAATTGACTTGTTATTTTCTAATAGGAGCGAAATACAAATATGTAATTTAGATAAATACAAAATATCCGATCATGAAACCATACAAAATGAGAATCCTTGAAATCCGAAAATGTTGGGAAAATTATTCCAAAGTAAATCTTGTTGAACACCTGCGCAACTACAGCTTGGCTCGGCTGAATAATCTTGATATCTGTCTTAGAACTAAAGAGCTAAGTAGTATTCTGATTAATATCATGCCAAAGTTAACATATGACAAACTAGTTCAAATTAAACTAATAAATAAATGGTATGATAGAGAACTTACGGAGCTTAATAAATTAAAATTTGAACTTTTTAAAACGGCTGAAAGAAGTAATGACTGGTGTGAATATCATTTATTAAAACGACACTATAAGAAAATGGTAAAGCTAAAGAAAGCACAATATATAGAAAGCAAAATATCTATGAATTCCTACAACCAAAAACTAATGTGGAAATGTCTCAAAGATACTGTTAATATGACCACCAACACAACTAAAATAAAGAAAGTGGTATTAAATGGCGTGTGGATGGAAGATGAAAATGAGATAGCAAATGAGCTTAATAAATATTTTGTGGAAAGCATCATGACAATTCATAATAGTATCGAAAATATTGTAATGAATGAAGAGCGTGAAGTT
This sequence comes from Anastrepha fraterculus, assembly GCA_037575425.1. Classification (NCBI taxonomy): domain Eukaryota; kingdom Metazoa; phylum Arthropoda; class Insecta; order Diptera; family Tephritidae; genus Anastrepha; species Anastrepha fraterculus. The sequence goes on along the minus strand of JAYXIM010012507.1, from coordinate 70,279 downwards.
TTGGACAGAAACACATTTGAGTTTAGGAGGGTCACCACGGATGATATAATTAAAACTGTTTCGTCATTAAAAAATAAACATGGTGGTAAAAAAATGTTAACGGAAGGTGTAATAGAAGACTCTATGGAGTACTTGGGATATACATATGCCTGCCTAATCAATGAAAGCTTCTCTCAAGGTATTTTCCCGGAGTGCTGGAAAATCTCTGTAGTTATTCCAGTAGAAAAGATTAGAGGAACAACAAAACCGGAAGAACTGCGTCCTATAAACACATTGCAATGTGATGAAAAAATAATTGAAACAATAGCCAAAGACCAACTGCTACAGTATCTTGATGACCATCAAATTATAATACAGGAACAATCTGGGTTTAGATCTAAGCACTCGTGTGAGTCGGCAATAAACTTGGTAATTACAGAGTGGAAAGAAAATTTGTCAAAGAAGGAGATCACAATATCAGTTTTTTTAGACTTGAAAAGAGCTTTTGAAACCGTAGACAGAGAAAATTTAATAAAGAAGCTGCACAATGTTGGCGTACAAAACCAATCTTTAAATTGGTTTGAAAGTTATCTAAGCGGTAGAAGACAAAAAACGGTAATAGGAGATGCTGTCTCTTCAGAAATAGATGTTCCAATAGGATTGCAACAGGGCTCTGTGCTCGCACCAATATTATTCATAGTATACATCAATGATGTTATTAAATACCTAAAATTTTGTAAAATTCGTCTATTCGCGGATGATGCCTTATTAACCCTGAGTGCTCCAACAATGGAAGAAGCTATATCTAAAGTGCATACAGATTTAAATATGATATACATATGGCTGTGCCACAACAAACTGAAAATTAACATCGATAAGACAAAATATATGCTGATGACAAGAAGAACTGTGGATCCAGACATTATAACGCTGAATATTGCAAATAATCCCTTGCAAAGAGTCGATAAAATAAAGTATTTGGGAATAATAATTGATGATAAACTAAAATTCGATGAGCACTTGAAATATACAGAGGCGAAACTAGGTAAAAAGATAGGTATTATGTACCGCTCATGTAAATTTATCAGCAAGAAATACAAAATTATGCTGTATAGATCAATGATTGAGCCTCACTTCATTTACTGTCCGACAATTCTATTTACGTTCACCGACACTCAAATCTCGAATCTACAAAAGAAACAAAATAAAGCGATGCGTTTTATTTTAAGAAAACGATACGACACGCCAATTCTAGAAATGCTTAGAGAATTGAATTGGCTCAGTGTGAAACAACTAGTGACATACTACACTTTGAAATTCATACATAATATAAAATTAGGCATCTACCTGGATATCTAAGTAATAGAATGATATACAACAGTGAAATTCACAACTACCAAACAAGGAACAGAAATAACTTTCACGTCCCAATAGCCAGAAATGAACTGGACAGGAGGAGCTTATACTGTAGAGGAGTTAGAGCATATAATGAATTACCTGTACACTTAAAAAACTGTGAGAGTCCAGAAATATTTAAGAAACTTTTATATGAGTATTCTAAGCTTTCCATAGCATTTAGATAGTTAGAAATATATAATTGAAATTTATTGTGCCAATAATACCCATCTTATATACTTGAAGTTTGTTCAGTATATACTTTATATCTTTTAGTAGTTTTAATGTAATTTTGCCAATATTATCTAGGTCTATAAGACCGTAATAAATAAATAAATAAATAAATAAATAAATAAATAAAATCATTGGCCGCCAATTTTTCACTCTAATTTGTTTTCAGATCAGCTTCGACAGAGTCTAGCCATCTTTTGCGCGGTCTAGACATCCCCTTTGGGAGCGAGACACTTGTATATAAATAAATCGATTCGATTTGCATAATCGGACCGAGTATTTCTATATTTAAACACTACCTCTTATATTATATGACTTTGTCCTTAGGTGAAGCACATGCACTCTTGGTTCTCCAACCCCTTCATACAAAATATATCTTGGTTCCCAGGTGGAAAATAGGATCTCTTCGGTTTCAGTAATCCAAAAGTTTAAAATTAGTAGGAGATTAGCCTTCTACATGAAAGCCTGGGCCCGGTGCTGCCGGCTTTTCTACTAGGCTTGCAAGATGTAGGAATTTCTGGTTCGCTGATGCAAAGGTCATACCACCTTGATTCCGCCGACATAGCCTCGTTAGCAAAATCAGGGGGAACCAAGTCAAGAAAGGGAATTAACGGAAATTGCAAGGTCAATGAGCTAGCTAGGAAGGGTACAAATCTTGCAATGCTTGAAAAGAGAGGCAGTATTGAAATTCCTGTGTAAAATTGCAAATTAAGGATAAAAAATAATATTCTCCAGGAGGCAAATAGGCCATATAGAAAAAAAAAAATACCAGTCTAACGGTTAGACGCGATAGAAGTGAAACCTTCCGTAAAACAAACTGAGAGAGAATGAGACGAAAGCAGCATTAGGAGCGGGATAATTATAGGTTCATTATGATATTGCTATAAAGTTCATATTTTATTTTCTTCATTTTATTATTATTCATCCTCAATGTTTTCAATTTCAACAAATGATACGAGTGGCTTATGATAGCTAAAATATGATACAAATGCTTTGGTTTCGATGTTGTCAACATATCTTTGAAATATCGCGTCAATTGTTGTTTTTGATCGTGTTGTCGATTCAGTGCGATTGTTACACATTTTTAAATTGAATGTTGTATTGAGAAAGTCAACAGAGCGGTTCCTCTGTCCAATGCAAAATTTACGTTAAAATCGCCACTTAAAATCATAATCTTTTCTAAGTATCCGCGATACTTCTGGTGTATACTTTATTAAAATTTCGTGAATTGCGGTAAATATTTAAAAATGAAAATATTTACGAATGTAAAAATACGGACGCAATACAGCACACGCGGTTGCTATTATGAGCGTCTTAACGCGTATATTACACAGACGTACTAACATACACACAAATATTCGTAGGACGCTTGGTCTAAGCAATTATTAGGTAGTGTAGTATAGGTATACATAATGCCTTCTCGCTCACCGTGGCTCCGTGATACGCAGGCGCGCACACATACGTACTAGCATATATACAAACATACATACGTATGATGCTTGAACTAAACACCAAAGCAAGTAATAGGCAGTGTAGTATACATACTACAATACTCACTATACTAGCGTGGCTCAGCAGTACGCAGCCACACACATATATGTATATCAACATAGGTATAACGCTTCGTAGCCAAGAGTGTCACTTTTTCGTTTCATCGAGTCTCAAATCACTCCCAACGATTCTAAAGAAGTTTTCACTTCAAAAATTAGTTATGGTACAACCAGGCTAATTTGGTAGCAAATAAGTAAGAAAAGGTTAGAAGAATTGCTCTACCTCTCAAGAGAGAACATCTTGAAGGTCGTGGCTTATGTTACCAGTCATTGGCTCTTAGGTAGGCACTCTTCTAGGCTAAGAGTATTTTCTCTGTGGATGAAAGGACGAGAAAGAATTAGTACAATACTTCCTCTGGATAATTAGCCTATGCTGGGAGTAGAGCAAGGTTGTTGAGTAGATACCATTTTACCCATTTTACTGCCACAAAAACCTAACCTAACCTTAGCCCCGGGCAAGAAGCCTAGGAAAATGGGTGAAGGTTTAGAGAGCAGTGCCTTGCTATTCACATTACTTTTCCATTAAATCCTCAAAATCCGTAAAATGAACCATCCAATTTTATTTTTGACTAACTTTTTCACTAATTAAAAAAAAAAATATTTTGAGTGTTTATTTAACCTTTACATTTTATTTTCACCTCTACGCGCTCCACTGCTTGCCTGTTTGCATACTGCAGCAGTCTAGTTCACAAGTATCAAATATGTATAACTGTAAATCTTCCGATGGGGTGATAGTGCCACGTTGTATTACGCACCCACCATTTTATAAAATAAAAACTAAAAAAAAACATATATAGATATATTTTGTGGACTGGTGTAATTAAAAACAAAACTTAATTTTATAAAGATCAGAAGATATTTCACTTTTATATGCATCACCATTATTTTTAGTAAAAAATACCTTTTACAGATTTTTGCCCACCGAATTGTGTGGGTTGGTCCCAATGTGCGTTGGCTTATGAATTGCTGACATCTTCTTTTTCAAATGCAACGTATGACGGTTGGACGGCTATAAATATAAAATAAATTGCAACAATGGAAGTGCATTGCCGGCAGGAAAACAACAGTTGCTCAGTCGACTAGAGTAATAATCCAAAAAACCAAAAAAAAAAAGGATAATAAAAATCGAAATATTATTGAAGAAATATTCTTCTGCTTAGCCGTCTACTCGTATGTATGCACGTATGTATGTCTGTCGCAGTGCAATAAATCGTTGTGCCACACAGATAAATCCGTCGTCGTTATTCCATTTGATTTAATCGATTATAGACATCATCGAGGAACTGGCGCAAGATGTCCGTGTGTATGTAAGCATGTCTTGGAGCAATAGTTTGCACATACATACATACATATGCAGCAGTGTGTCAGAATGTTACACTATTCGAGTGTGTTTATTCCACTCAATTGAGTTGCAACTCAATTATTTCCGAGTTCTGGCGAAGTACTTACTGGCTTAGGATAAACAGAAAAATTGATTTGCAGATTAGTGAGAAAAGCCGTTCAGTCGGAACAGCTTACTGTACTACTTTTAAATGTTTTATCTTCGCAAGGTTTGCGAAAATAGTAGATAAATTTGTCCAAATGTAATCTCTTCTAATATAAATATTGCGGATTCTTAAAATAAATGTAAGAGTCTGATATTTTTCATAAAGTACGCTCCAGCGCCACTCGGGGTAAGTGTGAATCGCACGTGAAATATATATTGAGTCTAATTAGAAATGGGACAATTTAACTTACTTTTTACTAAGATAAAATACCACTAAGCACTTTATTTAACCCATTTTGGACCAAACGTCAGTTTCTTCTTTAGTACTCCGATCTGAAAGAGTAGATTCAAGAGCGTAAGGAACGTATCGAAGGTAACGCCCTTCATATGACTTTACAGGTAGCGGAAAATATGGTAATCGGTCAGTGCAATGGTCGGAAAATACGGCGGATGCTGAAGGACCTCCTATCCGAGCTCATGGGGTGCGTCTTTGGTGACCTGTGCAACGTTGAGTCAAAGATTAGTTACAGAAATGGCATGCAAAATCGAGATTCTGGCCCCAAATGGTCTAAAAAATTAATGTATTTTTGTATTATTTCAGAAGAATTTTCAAGAAACTGTCCATACAATTTTAATAAATTAAGTTATAATAATTGCACCGCGTCACAACCATTTTGCTGGTTCAATATATCTAACACATCATGAAAGTACTAAGACCAAATAGTAAAATCTTCAAAACCTTGATGCATTCTCAGTGAAAATTTTTCTACAGACTACTTAATTTTTAATTTACGTACCTGCGCGCTTTCGAAAAAGTGGAAAAATTACTCAAATACTTATTTCACCGAAATCCTTTGTTTCAAAGCGGATTGAAGAATTTTCCGAGGCATATTTTTGTATAATTTTTTAGCCCATAAGCTTCCTCAATTTAGGGTAGTTTTTACACTCTTCAGAAGGAGTTTGAAAAATAAAGCATTTGCGAGGTCGCTAAAGGGTTATAATGTTCTAGAAAAGGGTTTCTAGTGAAACTTTACTAGGGGTCTTCTCAGACCAAATCTGCATAAAAATATGTGAAAGTCTACAAAAACTAAAACGGAATATAGTTCCGCTATTTCTCTTAAGTTTACAACACTTTTTTTCTTTCTTTCATAGACATTAACTTCTTGTTCTTCTTGATTGACGCGATATTCGCGCAGTTATTTCTTTCTCGTGCTAACCTGCGGCAGTTGGAAACACCTAGTGAAACCAAGTCCTTCTCCATCTGAACTTTCCAACGCATAGAAGGTCTTTCTCTTCCTCTGCTTGTACTGAATCGAATACTTTCAAAGCCGGAGCGCTTGTATCCATTCGGGCGACATGACCCAGCCAGCCTAGCGGCTGGACCTTTATTCACTGCGCAATATCTATGTATGTCGTCGTAAAGCTCATATCGCACCTGCGATACTCGCCGTCACCAACCTGCAAAGGTCAAATCTTCCGCAGAATTTTTCTCTCAAATACTCGAAGTGACGCTTCATCGGATGTTGTCATCGTCAAAGGACGGTAATGATGAGAGCCTTATAAAGTGTGAGTTTTGTTCGTCGAGAGAGGACTTAGTCCAAAGTTGCACTTCTTGGCAAAAATGAGTCTACGTGGGATTTTAAGGCTGGTATTATTATCGGTGACGTGAGTGCCAATAAGGGAGTGCGCCGACGATTTGATGACAGGAGGTACTTCGTTATGTCCTCGCTCACCACCAGCTCGAGAAGGCTGATGCACGCTCTTATAAAAAATTGTGCCTAAGCGATTAAGTCCTGCGGCTCGCACGATTCTCTCCAACATCAGGTTAAAGAAGTCACACAACAGAAACTCATCCTGTCTGAAACCTCGATTTGTATCAAACGGCTCGTAAAGGTTCTTCCCAATTCTGACGGCGCTGCTGGTATTGAGCAACATCATCTTGCATAGCCGTATTAGTTTTGCGGGGATATCAAATTCAGACATCGCGGCATACAGATAACTCCTTTTCGTACTGTCGAATGCAGCTTTGGGCCTTTTCCAAGATTTGGCATATTGTGAATATTTGGTCGATGGTAGACTTTCCAGGTCTAAAGCCACACTGATAAGGTCCAATCAGTTGGTTGATGGTGGGCTTCAGCCTTTCCACAATAAGCTCTCTAGAACCTTATAGGCGATATTTAGAAGTATAATCCCGCGGTAATTGGCACATATTGCAGAATCACCTTTCTTATGGATTGGACAGAGCACACTTAAATTCCAATCGGCAGGCATGCTTTCATCCGACCATATTTTGCATAGGAGCTGATGCATGCGTCTTACTAGCTCCTCGCCGCTATGTTTTTTATAGCTCAGCCGGTGGCCCGTCGGCGCCCGCAACTTTGTTGTTCTTTAGCCGCGTTATCGCTATTCTCACCTTGTCATGATCGGGTAGCGGAACGACAATTCCGTCGTCAACGATTGGGGTATCGGGATCTTCACTTTCTCGGTGACATGCGCAACTATCACTATTTAGCAGGTTCGAGAAGTGTTCCCTCTATAATTTAAGTATGCTCTGGATGTCAGTCACCAGATCGCCGAATCCTTCTGTAAGCCGCCGAGCGCCAGGCTAGGATCTGAAGTTCGTCGCAATTACTTATTTCGGCCTCTACTTGGAGCTTGCAATTTGCGTCATTGCTTGGAGTGCAGAAAATAGTGGCTGATGCACTTTTAAGTACTCAACCAAAATCTTCTTGTCCAAAATCTTTTTTCATGTTCAATCAAGTAAGAGGAAACGCATATGCACAAAATTTAAAGTTTTTTTTTCAACTTTACCACCAACCACAAACTGTCTAAACTTCAGCTGCTCTACTCGCTTGCCGCCTAACAGTTTATTCCACGAACAGTCACTCAGTGTCTGAATATTTGCTAACAACTCAAACCAGATTTACCACCCTTCCGGCCCTATTCACTCGGCTATTACGTAATAAACTGACATTACAAGGACATGGCTCGCGAACAGTTCATAACTGTCACACGCAGCATCCACTCCATGCTGAATGCGAGTAAGTCCAAGACACCGGGCGCTAAAAGCTACATGAACTTAGAACCTGCCATTTGATGGTTAGACGACGTTGACAAACGACATAACTGTGCGCAAAGCGGCAGCTAAGTAGAAACTTTTGGACTTTGTACGAAGCAAACATACTTAAGTATGTAGGTGTGTGTGGCTTGTATGCTTCTGAAGAAAGTTAGAACAGCAGTCGCAGGCGACTGAAGACATGTTCTCGCAAACGACTGTTGGCAGCAGCAGCTGAGGCGCATAACATGAATATAACGGCAACATCCGGAGAGATGTGGAGTGCCTACATGTGGGATCCCCTTACGACTGCTGCCGCTGTGTATGTAAGTATTCATCCTAATGGCACTTACCCCGTGCTGCCGGCACCTTTTTGCCGTTGACTGTGGCACCAGCTGTTCGGCAACACATCACGAGTGAGTGCAATCCCCTATATCCGCTGAGCGCATGATGTTGCACGTACGCGTGGCGTCTGTCTGCTTGGCATTTTGTCAGCTTGTGAACGATTATGATTCTTATCGCCAAAGACGTCGTCACATTCACATTCAACACCTGGAAGTGACGGCAGGCAAAAGAAGAGTGAGAAAAGTGCGCGAAATGCGATTTATGTGCTGTGGCAGGAAGAATTACTTAGAACAAAAGCAAAGTTAAGAAAACACCAAGCAAATTGAAATAAAAAGTAAGGCAAAAAGAAACCAAAAATCTTTGTGGCACGACTTATGGAGTTGCTGGTGAGTGGTGCTTAGTGCGCTTGCCACAGCCATACAATGAGTGGCATCCACATACAATCAAACAACACTTGTACTCATATTTATGTGTGTGGCATGGCGCGGAGTTTATTTCACTGTTAAGTGCTTTATTTATGTGTCGCCATGTCGCCGTGTCTCCATTTTGTCACTCGCAGCTAATGTTCGCATAATTGCGGCTAAATGTGGCTTTTAAGACATTAAACACGAATATGTGTATGTGTATGTGTGTATATGGGAGTATGTCCGCATTTGTCCATTTGTTTAGGTACTAAATATGTAGGCGTGCACCTTTTCACCTTTCATTCTCTCTTAGCCTTTTTCTTTTTCTATTTTTGGACGCCTTCTTCCTCCTCCTCCTCCTACTCCTCCTCCTCCTCATGCTTCATACGAAATTCGAATTGTCATTTTAACTTTTGCTTTAGTTCTTGCCAATACATCGCCGGCTTTATGTCACCTACATTAAAAACAATTTGTGCTTTCTTGCCGGAAATGACCAAGCGAAACAATAACGTGCATTGTCTGTTTTGTTTTAAAGAAAATGATATGTCATGGCGTTGGGCGGGGGCGAATGTGTTGTACAATGGGCCGCAAGTAGGCAATTACGCTAAAGTGTCGTCTTACATGGCCAACAAGAAGGCAAAAGCGTAACAATGGTAATACGAAGAAAAAAAAACAAGGACAGTTTCTATATTTTGTGCCAGCCGATTTGTTTGCTCTCCGTATTGTACGTGCGCAGCGATGGTTGAGATAGGCTAGTAAAAAAAAATATTTATTACCGAAAATGGCTCAATTTATTTTCAAAATATTGCCCATGCGAATCAATACAAGGTGCGTTTCATAATCATAAGACTGCTTTGGTGCACAAGTTTTGAACTACCATAAGCTCGTTTTTACTTTTCAGAGCAGCTTTTATTTGGCGCTATTTTAACAGTTATAGACTGAAGACTTCCATCAGCTGTTTATGGTGCGAAAGTTCGCTCTATTTTGTTGAACCGTTATCTTTTTCCAAGAAGCTGCACTTTTGCTAGTCTTTTCGGCGTTTCATAATGTAGTCGAAAATAAGCTTCTGAAGAGAGAGGTGCTGATTTTTGTTTTGGATGACTTTAATTATAACTTAATCCAATTTAATCTAAAATGCCGAGGGGTACAATATTGTCACAAAAGTAGTGTGGAAAAATTTTGGTCTACAAGGATTCAAATTCTTCTTTTTCTTAATTGGCGCGATAACCGCTTACGCGATTTTGGCCGAGTTTAACAAAGCGCGCCAGTCGTTTCTTTCTCGTGCTAAACGGCGCCAATCGGAAACACCAAGTGAAGTTAAGTCCTTCTCCACCTGATCTTTCCAACGCAGAGGTGGCCTTCCTCTTTCTCTGCTACCACCAGCTGGTACCGCATCGAATACTTTCAGAGCCGAAGTGTTTGTATCCATTCCGATGACATGACCAAGCCAACGTAGTCGCTGGATCTTTATTCGCTACGCTATGTCTATGTCGTCGTAAAACTCATACAGCTCATCGTTCCATCGCCTGCGATATTCACCGTTGCCAACGAGCAAAGGTCCAAAAATCTTGCGCAGAATCTTTCTCTCAAACACTGCAAGCGTCGCTTCATATGGGATGTTGTCATCGTCCAAGCTTCTGCGTCATACGTTAGGACGGGCATGATGAGAGTGTTGTAGAGTGTTAGTTTTGTTCATTGAGAGAGGACTTTACTGCTCATTTGCCCACTTAGTCCAAAGTAGCACTTGTTGGCAAGAGAGATTCTACGTTGGATTTGAAGGCTGGCATTGTTATCGGTGTTAATGCTGGTTCCTAAATAAATGAAGTCCTTTATAACCTCGAAATCATAACTGTCAACAGTGACGTGGGGGCCGATATGCGAGTGCGCCGACTGTTTGTTTGATGACAGGAGGTACTTCGTTATGCCCTCGCTCACCACCAGACCCATTCGCTTTGCCTCTTTGGAGAAGGCCGATGTACGCTCTTATAAAAAATTGTGCCTGACCGATTAAGTTTTGCGGCGATTCTCTCCAACATCAGATTAAATAATTCACCCGACAGAAACCTCCTTTGGTATCAAACGGCTCGTAGAAGTCCTTCCCAATTCTGCGCTGCTGGTGTTCAGCAACGTCATCTTGCACAGCCGTATTAGTTTTGCGGGATAACAAATTCAGAAATCGCGGCATACAAGTAACTCCTTTGCGTACTGTCGAATGCAGCTTTGAAGTCGATGAAAAGATAGTGTGTGTCGATTCTCCTTTAATGGGTATTTTGCAAGATTTGGCGTATTGTGTGTGGATTCAAATTAATTGAAAAGAAACAGGCAGAAGTCGTTGTGTTGTCTGCAATTTTTTACGGAGTCCTGAGAATTGAAATATTTTGAGGCCCGTTGGAAGAAAATTATCTCTATCTAGTCGAGAACAGCGAGCAATCATAAGAAAAGCTTCTAACTCTAACTAAGTCTTGCGCCAACTTGACCGCCGTTGTTCAAAATAAGTTTTCAAAAAAAAAACAGTTTGGCGCACATTACAGAGGTGCAATCATTTAAAATTATCAAAAATAAGAAAAGGATCCTATCTTTTGCCACGGCTCAAGCTGGCGCGTCTTCAGTTTGCAGAAAAACACCTAGACATCAACTGGGACACAGTAAGATATTTGGAAGGAAAAAAAATGGAACCTTGATGGACCCGATGGTTTTTTAAATTATCGGAGAGATTTGCGCAAGAGTCCCCTCTTATTTTCTAAGCGCAACTTCGGTGGAGCTTTGTTATGGTTTTTGGTGCATTTATATCGAAAGCAACTCTTGATATACAGGTACAGTTTACATCATCGCGAATGAATAGAGGGGACTAGAAAAACGTTTTGAAAAATAGTCTTCTACCTTTTATTCAGGATAATTCATTTTTCAGCAAAACAACGCCCGAATCCACGTAAGCAGGGAAAGAAGGCAGTATTAGACCGATTATTCCATAGAAACTATGGACTAGCCGGCGTGTTATCCGTTATAAATTTACTTAAAAAGTTAGCAGAATCGATGAAGAAAAGGTTATTTTGTGTCGCTAAAGTAAAAAAAGTGCCTCCATAGAATACAAAAATATGCTAGACGACAGAAAAAAAAAATTCGAAAAAGTATGCTTTTGTTAAACGATCACTTTAATTAAACACTGTCTTATTATTTGGAAAGCCTGGAAATACCTTTTTACTAAAAATTTTGCTACTATAATCGATGTGTAAAATTTTTATTTTCCTCTAAAATATATAAATTAATATACATTGAAAAATGAGGGGTGCCTTATGATTATGAAACGCACCTTACTTTTGCGTATATATGAATCAGTTTTCGAAGCACCTTTTATGCGATGCACAATAAAGTATATTTTTCATATATTTATATATAATATAATATGTCTACTTATATATAGAAATATACGCATGTCGTTGGCTCCTTTTATAGGCTTAACTTCTGTCAACATTGATCCATTGGGATATTAATATCAATATTTCAGCGATTTTACCTCAAATAATCCAGGCATTTTGGGCATGGTCGGCAATTCTTCTAAATATTTGTGGTCTTGATACTCGTATAGTAAAAAGCAAACCGAACAAATTTTGAAAAAATTTATAGTTTTTAGATGAATTCAATGTTTTGTTCTTTAACGCGAAATACCTCCAGTTCATTTGAACATTTTTGTTTTTATTATTTTAATTAGGATAAAATATATTTTTCCAAAAAAATTGTTCGGTGAAAAATATAATTTTTTTTTTGTTAAAACTTTTTTAAAAGATTACAATCTTTTTTACAAGTTTGATAAATAAAAGAACATTTTTTTTGTTCCAAAATGTTTTTTTTATTTCGGATAAATACTTCGATTAACATCTTTAAAAAAACTGTACCAATTTTAGATGTATTCAATGTTGAAATTTCTGGTATAGAGTTCCTTAAAGCGAAATACTTTCAGGTCATTTTTATATTTTATTATTTTTTTTGTCAAGTTTTAAGGATAATATTTTTTTTGTTCCAAAATGTTTTTTTTATTTCGGATAAATACTTCGATTAACATCTTTAAAAAAACTGTACCAATTTTAGATGTATTCAATGTTGAAATTTCTGGTATAGAGTTCCTTAAAGCGAAATACTTTCAGGTCATTTTTATATTTTATTATTTTTTTTGTCAAGTTTTAAGGATAATATATAAAAAAATGTTGTGGGGGAAAAATATAATTTTTTATGTCAAAGACCTTTGAAAATAATGGAATGTTTTTGTTTGCGATTTTGAAAAGCACTTCAATGTTATAAACGGAATTGTGAAGGGTGGTTAAGTTTCAAGGGCCGGTGTTGATTTGAATACAATACAATTTGTTAAGGAAATTATTGTCATTTCTCTTTATTATGATAATATTGGTATGGCTCAATTACGTATAGAGCAAAATATTGGCCAAATGGCCGCCGCGGCCTCGGCGACACACCTCCACCCGATGGCCCAAATTTTCGATGACGCTGAGGCATAATTGAGGTTCTATGCCGTTAATGTGCCGAATTATTTCATCCTTTAGCTCTTGAATTGTTGCTCGCTTATCGACGTACACTTTTTCTTTCAAATAACCCCAAAGAAAGAAGTCCAACGGTGTCGTTGACGGTTAGTGTGGTTGTGGTGTGGTTCACATTCAACATCGGCCCTTGAAATTTAACTACCCTTTATTTTAATTATTTTTTTTTTGTTCAAACTTTTGGTTTTTGCAGTTTTCACTAAGTTTTTTCTGATATTTTCGTTAAATTTAAAATTTTTTTTATGAATTTTAGATTTATTCAATGTTGAAAATTCTGTTAGGTGGGCAACTAATTTCCGCTGTTTGTCAATAGATGCCACCAGCAGTGTGTGCCAGTCAATTCTAACATAACCTAAACATCATAAACCAAGCTCAAAGACGATGATTTCAATGTTGACGACCGTCCGCGTGAAGGAAGGCCAAACACCTTCGAAGACGCTGAATTGGAGGCATTGCTCAATGAGGATCCGTGTCGAACGCAAGGAGAGCTTGCTTCAGTATTAGGAGTTACCCGCCAATCCATTTTCAAGCGATTGCATGTTTTGGGAATGATTCAGAAACAGGGACTTGGGTCCCTTATGAGTTAAAACCACGGGATGTTGAACGTCGTTTTTTCGGCAGTGAAGAACTGCTCCAGCGGCAAAAAAGGAAGGGGTTTCTTCATCGAATCGTGACGGGTGATGAAAAATAGATTCATTACAGTAATCCAAAGAAAAGAAGTCATGGGGACTTTACCAGTCATGCTTCTACGTCGTTGCCTCGGCCGAATATTCACGCTGCGAAGGTTATGCTATGCATTTGGTGGGACCAAGTCGGTATTTATTCATTATGAACTGTTAAAACCAAGCGAAACCATCACTGGGGATCGGTATCGACTTCAGTTGATGGGATTGAGCCGAGCACTGCGCGAGAAGCGGCCGCAATATGCGGAGAGGCATGAAAAAGTGATTCTACAGCAAGACAACGCTCGGCCTCACGTTGCCAACCCGTTAAAACCTACCTGGAAACACTGAAATGGGAAACCCTACCCCACCCGCCATATTCTCCAGATATTGCGCCGTCCGATTATCACCTGTTCCGATCGATGGGACATGATCTAGCTAACCAGCAATTCCATTCATATGAAGACATAAAAAAATGGCTTGATCCGTGGATAACCTTAAAAGATCAACAGTTTTACCGCGACTGTATACGAGATCTACCAGAAAGATTGGAAAAAGTAGTATCCATTTTTTCAGAATAAAGTTGTACTTTCATCAAAAAACAAACAGCGAGAACTTAGTTGCGCACCTAATATATTCAGCTCACTGCAATATTTTTAAAAATTTTTTTAGAATAAAATATACTTTTCCTAAAAAATTTCTTACGGAAAAAGTAACATTTTTTTGCTAACAATTTTTTGTCAAAATTTTTTTTTTATAATTTTGAAAATAACTTTCTTGTTATAGGTACATGGATTTATATTTTTATCATTATTTTTAAAAAATTTTTAGGATAAAATATACTTCTTCTAAAAATTATCTTGGGGAAAAATAATTTTGTTTGGTTAAAAATTTGTTGTTGCGGTTTTGAAAGTATTTTAATTTAATGTTTTATTAAACAATTTTTTAAAAAATTTGTTTTCTGAGTTCTCGATCACAGTGGCATAGAAGGAAACTGCTGTCTGATAAGCTGGCTAAACAGGGGACAGACGGTTTCATGGCAAAGCGAGAGGGGTTGGACTTCCCTTGAGAACCTGTGGTCTATTCCTTGAATGATGAGCGCCGCGTCAACTAAGTGAGCGCTGAGCTAGTATGCAAACGTGCGGAGTCGCGAGATCCTTTTGGCCACGGGTATATCGGGAACGCTCGAGGGAACTTCTAAGGATAAAAGAGCCATAGCTCTCGCATTTGGTAGGTATCCTTACTAGACATTGTCCGCTAGGTGTCCATGGATACTTGGGATTGCTTAGAGTAATTTCTGCAGCATCTGTCTGAAGGATGAGTTGGAGTCAACTCAACACCTTCTCCCCAGCTGCCCTGCTCTTATCGGGCAAAGATTTAGACATCTGAGCTCTTACTTTTTTGCTACATCTGTGATTGTTGCAGGTTTAAATATCAGACACCTGGTAAAAGTCATCAGTAGCTTGAACGTAATTAGCCACTCTTGATTGCCTTCCGCTAATTTAAAGCCCCTTCTTCCTTTCTCCACCTATTTGGTTCTTATCCTTTTATATCCCCCCTGTATGGTAATACAATGAACGAATTTTGATTATTTGCTCTAACTTACGGTTATACAACCCTGGCACTGTCACACTCACAACTTAAGTGCCGACCCTCGCATGAATATCCTTTTACATTCTTTTGTCTTTCGTCCCCACCTTCTCTATCTACTTTTCTTAAACACTTTATTTCATATCTGTATGTAATAAAATTGTCTTCTTGCCTTCTTTAATACTTTTGTGACAATTGGAATGGATTGTTCGATTTCTTTGTTTCAACCGCAAACAATGGCAATCAATTAATTTCGTTCACTTTTCCATTAACGTAATGACATACTCGCCGCCAACCTCGTGGCTATAACCACTTTTCCTTTTATTGAACTGCTTGCTTTTATGCGCTGAAAGAGTGGTGGGGTTGTTGTTTTTTCTTCTATTAACCAATTGCCACACTGCAGTTCATATGAAATCAATAAAATCATAAGTATGACACAATATTGACTCTTGAGTGGCTAATAAGCCAAGAATTTAATTTGCTATGACTTTCATCCATGCACTTGATGGCTAACTTCGGATCTTATTCTGGAACAATTGTACATATGTACATACTATGTAAATTAATTTTAGTTTTTTTTCATTTGATTCTACTAAGAATCATTTGTATTTCGTTAAACATAATCGAACGTTAAAGGATTTAATTTATTTATATTTCAGGATTTCTATTTAAATAAATCTCTCTATAAAAACTATATCCATAACATGGAGTTGAACATAAAATCAATTCCCAAAATCTTCCGGAACTACAAATTAGTGCCAGTGTTCCCACCGGCATCTTTTTGTTAATAGTCAAGCGCGAAGCTTAAGTGAAGCGGTACATTTATTTGCTGAGTTTTTTAAACCTAGTTTTGTTGCTGAAGCACTTGATCATCCGTGTGACTTTTCCTCTGACCTAGATTACTCCTTGAACTAAGGAGCTCTATGTCTTTCTCGTGCGGATATTCATCTTCTTCTTCTTGATTGGCGTGATAACCAATTACGCTATTTTGGCCGAGTTTAATTAAGCGCCCCAGTCGTGTATTTCTCGTGCTAACCGGCTCCAGTTGGAAACACCAAGTGAGTCAAGTCCTTCTCCCCCTGGTCTTTCCAACGCAGAGGCGGCTTTCCTCTTTCTCTGCTAAGACCAACTCGGTATCATCGAATACTTTCAGAACCGGAGCGTTTGTATCATTGGAACGACTTGACGTAGCCAACGTAGCCGCTGGATATTTATTCGCTGCACTTTGTTTATGTCGCCGTAAAGCTCATACAGCTCATTGTTCGATCGCTTGCGATACTCGCCGTCACCAACGTGCCAATAACCCAAAAACTTCCGGAGAAACTTTCTCTCAAACACTCCAAGGGACGCCTCATCGGATGTTACCATCGTCCAAGCTTCTGCGCGGTAGGGGATTAGTAGTGAGGATATTAGTAAGCCTTTGTTTAAACAGAACTCTTCTCTTAACTTTCGATATAAAAGTGTCCACCCTTGGTCTATTCCCTCAAAGTGATATTCGTCGGAGTTTTTCGTCGTCGGAGTTTTTTGGAGTTTCATTAACGCGCAGAAGCATTCTTCCACTACGCCATTCTTCAAAATTGGCAATAAAAATCACGTTAGATTTTTGGGCCTACTTCAAAGCGATAGACTATTTCTAAGTTTTTGAGCACGCGGCCAATGTGAAACTGAGCTTTGCGTTTCAATATTTAGTTTTCCCAAATCAGTATGGATTTGTTGCCAGCAGCTCTACAGTATCTGTTCTGGCTGTTTTTAGGGAATACTTTGGGGTGTAGGGCAGATCACCTCCACGCGGTGCACCTTGGGTAATGCTAAATGACCTTAACGGCCTTCCAAACCTGAACGGTCACGACCCGGCTTTCTATTCGGCTACCCTTTTCTTACCTAAACCTGATAGTTGAACCCTGAGCTGGTGGTTGCGGCTTTTTGCCATCAGAGTACGTGGGGGAGAAATTCATCTGAAATGGCTGGTGGGCTAATGCCGTGACTGTCCTCGTCCCGTTGAAACCCTGGTAGGCCGCGGAGTACGTACCAACCCGTCTTCATGGGGTTGAGGGTGTAGGTGTGGTTGAGTTGACTCCCGCTTTGCGTCCGATCTGGCTCTGAATGCATGCCTGATAAGGGCAAGCGTCAACCCTTCCACGACCTCCCTGCCTTGACTTAGATGACCATGGGATTATTTAGGAACGACTACACTTTGGGTTTGGGATAGCGACTCCGAGCGGGTATCCGCCTGAACATGAATACCAACAGAAACAATAAAAAATAAACAAAACACACAAATAAACCCAAAAAAACGGTAGGTCTTAGCGGGGACTAGGAGCTGAACACCAAATCTTCTCACTTACAGGATCATCCGAGGGGCAAGCGAGGTCGACGCTCAAAGCCTTATCTGGGCGAGACTCAGGGGGGAAGTCGGAGTCGACTTGGAGCATTGTCCCAGGGGGTCTGAGTGGGTGTCCGTTTTAATTAGGTAGGCAGACGCGTTGGGAACCGCTTGCTGCTCTTGCTGAGGTAGAACTGGAGGGTAGCACCAGTAAAAAAAGTTTAGGCGTTAGCGGCGACTCGGAGTCGAACACCAAAACAAAGGTTCTCCACAAGTTTTTCGAGGACTTCCAAGACCTCTCTTTAGTGGTCTTCTGTGAGACTTAACTGCTGCCGCGACAGAGCAGGAGAGTCTTCTCTGATCAGCGCATAGCTACGGAGTGCTACGTTAACCAAAATGTTTCACAGGCACCTAAGAATTACTTACGGACGCTGGAATGGGCCAGGTGCTCAGTGGTTCAGCGGATGCAACGTAGAAAGGAATCGCGTAATCATAAACATATTTCTTTTGGTGAAACACCAGTTTAATACTTTTCAAACCATTTAAATACTAACACAATTTTGTGAATATTTGCTGCTGCAGTTTTGTCCTACGAAAAATCGATAATATCACTTATTCTCACCTCGCCACTACAAATGTCCTTGGCTGTTGTGCATTTAGTTTTTTGCTATCATATTGCATCAGAAACTTTCCAACTACCGCTTCCTTTTACTCAATTACCACAACTCCACTTCCGAAAGTCCACTTTATCCTCAACTGATAGCGACTTTTGGACTTTGGCGCCGCCACTTTCAAAGGTGCGACTGCAAAGCACCTTTGCAAAATGTTATTAACTTAAGCGGCTTTTAAAGTTCGAAAGTCGTTGCAAAAAATAAATAAAATACAACAAAAAAATATGACAAAACGGAAGTTTGCGTTTCAAAAAAGGGAAAATGAAAATGAAGAGAAAAGGTAAACCAAAAACTGCCGAATGGGCAAATGGCACAGAGCTGTACTATTAAAGTACACGAATGATAAACACTAAAGAAAAGTGGGAAAATCGACCCACAAGCAGAGATGAAGTTGCACTTTTTTCAGGTTTAAGTTGATTTTGGCACCAAAGACCTTTCTGGTTTTATTGTTGATACATACATACATACGCGCATATGTGTTTATTAAAATATAACGGAAAACATTTTCCTACTCTGCCAGTAGAAGTATCCATAAAGCGAGAAAAACAAAATATCGCTTGCACACTCGGCTGCTGCCTAAGGCAGCTCGACTGACCCACAGAATTTGGTAAAATAAGAAATGAAAAAATTAGCAGCGTAAGTTGTGTCTGAGGAGCTTTTAAGCAAATAAAACCATATAAACATACAAATGTGGCAGAAAATGAGTTTCTACACTTGTGTGCACAATAATAGCAGCGTTGTAAGGTTTTGAATGATTATTTATATATTTTTTATACTTCTTTAGTATTAGTTTATACTACAACAAAAAACATGAAACTCAAAGTTTAAAATTTTGTGCAATATTTTACATATTTCAAAAAAATTCAACAAATTTCATACGAATGCTAAAAATTATTAATTATAATTTCTCGAAAAATTTTGTGTATGCAGTTTCTCCGAACATTCAGTTTTAGTGTTTTTTGTGTAGTATTGCGTCAGTTTAAAAATTTGTGTTATAACTTTTCTTGCATATACTGGAACAAATATAAAATCTGATAATCGTTGGACACGCCAAGTGAAGCCAAGTCCGTCTCCACCTGATATTTCCAAAGCAAAGATGGCATTTCTCTTCCTCTGTTATTACCAGCTGGTACTGCATCGAATACTTTACTCTACTATATCTATGTCGTCGTAAAGATCATACAGCTCATGGTTCCATCGTCTGCGATATTCGCCGTTGCCAACGTGCAAAGGTCAAAAAATCTTACGCAGAATCTTTCTCTCAAACACTCCAAGCGTCGCTTCATCGGATGTTGTCATCGCCCACGCTTCTGCGCCATACGTTAGAACGGGCATGATGAGAATCCTGTAGAGTGTTAGTTTTAATCGTCGAGAGAGGACTTTACTACTCAATTGCCTACTTAGTCCAAAGTAGCACTTGTTGGCAAGAGAGATTCTACGTTGGATTTCAAGGCTACATTATTATCGGTGTTAATGCTGGTTCCTAAATAAACGAAGTCTCGTATAACCTAGAAATCATAACTGTCAACAGTGACGTGGGTTCCGGTCTCCGTCTGTTTGTTTGATAACAGGAGGCACTTCGTTTTGTCCTCGTTCACCGCCAGACCCATTCGCTTTGCTTCTTTATTCAAATTAGAAAAGGTAACCTGCTGAGGTAAAGAATGGCAGATTATCGTCTCAGAAAAGCCAATTTCGTTTCAGGGATATCCCAGGCTACAGTGACCTCTAAAGCAACCAGTTAAATGTCTTAAGTCTACTCTGCTGAGCAAAAGTAGCTAATTAGAAATGCTTCTGTCCGGCGTTAGGAATAGTTTCGCTTATCGCTGACCGATGGAATTTCGTTGTGTTCAATGAATTTCGTCTCTTCCCATTTTATGAGAAATTGGGGGATGTGGTCCTTCTAAGTCCACAGAAAAACTCGGTACGAAAAACTCTTGAAGTGTTAGCTGAACCCATCATCCATATCCGTATTTCCACTAGCGTAGCTCTGGAGACGGCAAAAATGCTTCTTACTTCTAAAACTCTTCTAGCCTAGCAGTAATCTTGCCCATCTTCAAGGCGGACGCGAAAGCTAAAACCAACATGGTGGAACAAGGTCATTGGTCATCACAGAAGAGAATTAAATGGATTCCTTAATCTAGTTAAGGTTGCCGATTGCGATTACTGCTGGAAAGAGAACAAAGCATAATTGTAGATCTATAAGTAGCAAATTAGGAGAGCCAAAAGAAGCTCATGACGGAGTTTCTGTGGAGACACAAGCAAGACTTCTGAAGAATCAATGCTGAGGAAGTTTTTTGCCAAATCTTCTACTGTTCCAATATGAATCTGAAAAATCAAAGGAGAATGGACACTAAAATGCAAGAAAGTACTGCAAGCACTATGCGGGCTGCAGCGCCATTCCCAATGATTCTATAGTTACGCATAGCACAAGTAATGACGAGAAATTCGAAATTCTGAACTCAACAACTAAGTCGGATTGGGCTTTGAAGTCTCTTGACCTCTGTAAATCCCCGGGTGCGGACGGAATCTTCCCAGTGCTGCTGCGGAAAGCAAGCTCTGTGCAGATACCCCGACTGAAAGAAATATTTCTGTGCTGTTTGAGGTGAAATTACGTCCCCAGAAGCTGCAGATTAGGTAAGGTTGTTTTTATACCTAAACCGGGTAAAAACAGTCACTTGTATCTTAAGGATTTGTCTGACATATTTCATTTTGAAAACGTGCGGAAGACTGCTAGACTCGTATATTAAGGAAAGCACTGAACCTAGTCTACTGTCACCAAACCAGTATGCGTACACAAAGCGGGATGCCCACTGAAACGGCTCTCCTGAGAGTGGTGCTACAGATAGAGAAAGCGCTGCGAGTCTTCCTTGACATAGCTGAAACCTTTGACAATGTATCTACGCTTTGAAAGAAGGCTTGAGTTCAACTGATGTGGATCCTATTATTCAACATCGGATCGACAGCCAAGTGATCCATCTATTCTTCTATTACTAGTATCCAGAGGAGAGAGGACTCCATTTTGCGGGAAACCCTTTGTGGTCTTCATAGACTTTATTCTTCCCACTAATTCTGTACTGATTGTTCTAGATTGCGGCATTGATATAAGTTTAGGTACGTCCTTTAGGAATGGTTCATTGTTGATTGCCTCATAGGATGTGTTATCGACAGCTCCGGTCATCCCAATAAAAGTGCAAACTGGGATTTGTTTTGACTCAATAGCTTTTCAATAATGGTTACAAGACTACGCATTGCAGTCTCAGTAGACTTGCTTTGTTGGTGGGCGACAGTGTTGATGCAGTGGAAAACTAACTAAGTTGTTCTAAATCAATGAACAAAACTACCACCAAAAATTTTATAAAAAATAAACGCGATGTTTGAACTTAAACTTGCATCTCACTATACGAAAATTCAATGGGCTTTTAAACTACGTATTCGAAAGTTTTCTAAAAATTCTGATTAAAGGCTTGAAATTTTAAAATTTTAATGAAAATTTGTTGAATTTTTTAAAATTTTGAACAAAGCTTGAAATTTTAATTTATATGACTTTTGTTGTAGTAAAAACTGAAAGAAAAAATATAAAAACTAAAAAAAAAACTAGAAAGAAAAAAAAAGAATATAAATAAAAAAGAAAAAAAAAAGAAAATAAAATAAATAAAAATAAGAAGAATACTCTTGAGTGCTCGTTTTGCAATTTGTCGCGCTGCTAATATTGCGAGCACAGCTGTATTTTGAAGAGTCCACCAGCCACTACGTCTACCCATTTGCCAAAAGCGTTGGTACTAAGCCAACATTGTGGTCAAAAACTGTAAAATATCCACAATGCATAAAAGGATTCCAAGCGACAAAAAGAAGTGCAGCGAAACAAAATAAAATAAACCGAGTTCATAACAAAAGGGCTAAAGCACAGTTTCTCCACAGGAGCTACAATTAGATGAATGTACAATCGGTTTGTAGTCATTGTACTCCATGTAAGGGCACTTTTACTGCATACATACAGCAACAACAACCAGTGCAACAAATATCCACGTACCCACACAAATTGTAACACACAACTTGCTATGGAATGTTAGGAGAAGTCTTGAAAATTGCTAAAGTAAAATGACACTCCCCCCGAGCAGTGCAGTCTGTGAAAGGGCAGTAAGGTGAAAATGTGTTGAAAAGGTGTAACATAACTTAAGGCGCAAATCCTTACTACATGCGAAATATGCATGCACTGCAACATAAAAAATGTTACTCGGCTGCCAGGATATGAGCGATTAGTATGCAAAATATTACAAAGTGTACCAGGAGTACTGATAGTAGACTGCAGAAGCAGGGCGTTGCAGAGGAAGCATTTAGTTGGGCTGAAAGATAGATTCTGATTGTGTGCTGTGGAGCCTTTGTTATAAATGGGACTAATCGGTTATTGTTTGTATGAGAAGAGAAGTAGATGCAATAACAGCTAGCAGCTTTTAGTTGAAATCAATATTTTAAAGTATCAGCTGTTCCTACTGCACTGACACCGACTTTTTGATATTCATTATTTGGGAAAGTATTTAATACGATTTAATTGTTTTGATACAAGATCATGAAGCATTAAGATAAAATACAAAAAGTGCGTGTAGCGTAGTACACATAACAGAAGTGAAACTTTCAAGACAGACAAAGAAAGAGAGAGAGAGAGAGAGAAAGAATATATATATAAATAAATTCACAACATTTGCAGAGAATACAAATAAACAAAATTTACAAAAAACGGAGAAGGGTCGACCGGTGTAGGTAAATGCTGGACACAAACAGTGGCAACAACGCGCATTATTCCCCCACAAACACAGCTACTCCAGGACCGCAACAACGGCACAAATTACCGCAAAGCAATACCAATAAATCCGATGCCGGAATGGAAAGCACTTTATAGTACGCACAAGCACTAGCCAGGAAACGGAAATAAGCGCCAAACAGTAGGCACCAAAAATATATTTCCTACAAGTTTGCACCAACAAACAAGCGCCAAAAAGTAGGCAGTGTTATTTCTCACTAGAAGTCAGCAACCACAAAGAAAAACTCAGGACAGAATAGCCTAAAGTGTATCTAAGATATATGTAGGGTATAGTTCTCTCTCTCTCTTGCTCCTCTACGTAATATCTTTTTTCTCTCTCGCAGAACGAAAATGCTCAAAACGTGCATGGCCTTGAAATTTTACTCTCCATTCTCGCTCGTCCATCGACGCTCAAGAAGTTTCACTTCAAAAAACTCATAAATTAAATTGTACATAACCATAACACATTCATTTAAAAAAGCGCACATTTTAAAAACAAATTGTCACACATACAAAGTTCTTTAAGGGGTAGTATGGTTAATTCGGTGTAAAACAAGCATATTTTTCGAAATTTTTTTTGTCGACACAGTTGATTTATTCAAAATTTTAAAATTACTTCATTATAAAGTCATATTTAAAGAATATTGTGTGAAATTTTCATTGATTTTTATGAAGAAATGAGTTGGTGGCAGCGAATCTTCGCGGACGTCTCATAAAAAAGTTGTCCCTCAGAACTCATTACTGGATCAACTAAAATCAAAAAACCAAATTGATTTCATCAGCTAATAAAGTTTCGCAGGTAACAACGTCGAATTTTTTTTTTTTTTTTTTTTTTAATTTTTTAAAGCGCTTTGAGGTCAAAACACCGATTTTTCATAAAAAAAACTTGAAAACTTTGTTGTTTTAAAATATGACAAAATTTAAAAAAAAAAACTCGACGTCATTACCTCGTGAATAAAGTAAAGAAACAAAAAAACCAAATTTGAAAAGAATCGGTGCAGTAGATATGAATCTGCAGTGGACACCGACCGTAAAAAAGGCAAGTGTGAGAAAAACGCGTTTAAAGATTTTCGGCAGCGTGAAATCCGGTTGGAGAGGTAAATACTTAATCCTTTGTGTCTTTGTCAATTTTACTCTAATGCACTTCAAACTTTCACACAATAATCTTAAGATGTTAAAGAATAATTTAAAAAAAAAAAAAAAAAAATTAAAAAAAAAATACCATACTACCCCCTTAAGTAATTCAATAAAAATTTCGTGTTTTATTTTCTTTAAATGGGCATTTTAGTGCGTTTTTATATCCAAAGCTAGGAAATACTGCAGTAGCGAGAGACAGATTTGACTGCTGAAAGCAGAAGAGCACCAACAACAACTGCAATGCGTGACTACCATTCGGAATTCAGAGAGAGAACATCGGTTCGAATCTCGGTGAAAGATCAAAAAATTAAGAAAATTTTTTTTCTAATAACGGTCGCCCCTCGGCAGGCAATGGCAAATATATATACATATATATATATAATTAAAACTGAGTGAATTATTGAACTAATTTAAAAAAAAATGTATATTTTACAAAATTATAAGCATTAGAACAGGCTAGAAAGAAGGTAATGAGGAGGCTAAATAACAAAAAAAAAATGCTAAATCAAGTTACGAAAATGGTAATCTGGCAATACTGGTGCTAAAACGACGTAACTCATTGTCAAATTCGCTGAGAGCAAAGTAACAGTATTACGATAGGCGTCATCTCTTTATTCTTTCCATCATGGGCGTCATCTCATCATTTTTTTCCATCATGGTTGCTCATTAGATGGCTAGCGAAAGCTCATTCGTCCTTTGAGTACGCGCTGATTCACATTGACATCTGTGCTATTAAGTTTAATCTACAAAACCAAATTTGCTTTAATGGTTTGGTAAGGCAAAGGGTTTACTTATATAAAAAAAAATAAATAAACGCAAAGTAAAAATATGTACATCTTAAATTTTATAGCTAAATATTCCACGAGTTTCTCAATCAAAAGCGGCCACTTCCAATTATTACCACCTTATCACAAAATCCATCGCATATGCCAATTTACGAGAATCAAAATCCCACTTAGCCATTAACTAATTTGTCTTGCCCGCAGCGAAAGTTTATAGCCACACCTGTCGAAAAAAGAAACAAAAAAGAAAGAGAAAACCAAGCAACAACATCAACTAACACCAAGCTCGTCAACATCAGCCAACAGCTACTCCCCGTCTAAGCGGGCAAAGTAACCTGTCGGTGTAGTTATTACAATAATGCCCAGGTTTGCTGCCACATTATCACACCTTTTGTCAGTTCAAGCCCAAGTCGTCCGCAGCACAAAAGACGGTGGCCATTGCACACACATTCGCGCCCCTGTATCATGAAGCTAATCCTCCACGCTCACCTTCCCATGCTGCCCTCGTCGTTCCTCTCCTGTGTTGGCCGTTCCGCTTAACCATTTTATCGACCCGCAAGCGTGCCTGCTGAGGAATTCGAGCCACTTGGCAGCTTTCTCTTCTGACCTGCTCTATACAACACTGGTTTTTGTCCTTCGCACATTGTTTATATTTGATTCGAGTTATTTTATTTTCCCTTCCCACTGAGCGCTTCCTTGAATGCTTTATGTGACCAATGGCAGTTTCCACACTTACACTTTATGTTTCGCTCTTCTGCCCACCACATACCTCGCGTCTACTTCACACTGAACAGCTTTTTGTGTGAAGTTATAAACTTCTTGACTTTTGCTGCCGGTCCAAATATTCATCCTAAATAAAGTAGTAAGACAGCACAGTGGCAGGGTTAGTAGCCACAGGAAGCGTGTGCTGAAGTGCTGCTAAAAGTCAGCAAGGTGCTCTTTATGTGTACTTAAGGATGACTGATAGCAGCTTATGTGTTGAGGCGGAAGTTCCTTTGTGTCCTTTATTATTATGCTGCTCCACAGCTACGCTATGCTATGCTTTTCTATGGCAGTTGCTACGACATACTCGCGCACACATACTTAAGCATACAACAATTCTGCCTCAGCTACTATCCTGATACTATAACTGGTTTACCTTTTGTTGCAATGTTTATTGTGGGCGCTTTGTTTTTGTTTTATGTTATTATTTTGTTGTTGTTGAATAGAAACGGCTGAAATGGATAGGTCATAATGTCGACGTTGGAGTGTTAGCAGATTATTTCACATTGATTGATACTTCAAGGTGTGTCCTCCCTAAGGTCGGCTAGCTGGCTGAATTGCTAACTACTGGCTGTTTGCTTGGTGGCACGTTTGGCGTGTTGCATGCCTTTCATGGTTTGCCCCACTAGCTGGCTTCTTTCACTTGATTGTGTTGCTGCTGCTTTTCCTTTTGTTGGGCGGTGATTTGTAGTAGACAAAGTGAACGTGATTTAGATGATCAGCTGGGTTTTATGGACTTGTTAAGCGTATAATTAGATTCATTTAAATGGATTTGGCATGAAACAGAAGCGAGGAGTTCCATTCAGGTGAAAATGTAACACAAAGAAATATGAATGAAAGAAAATAAATTATGTTTACTTATTGATGAAATAGAAGATATGTGTTTAAGATAGAAGATTTACAAATAGCCAAAAGTATTTCAAAGACCTTCAAGTATTCGAAGCAGAGTTGTTAAATTGTGATAAAAATTGAAAATCAAAACGATTAGTCTTTTCATTGACATTATGAATAAATCCGTTTTTTCATAGCTCAGGAGTTTGTAACTAGTAATATATTATGCTTTATCTTACGTCTATTTATAATTATAAAAATGTATAAAAATTGTCAGCTTACATAAAGAAAAAATAAGAACAAAAACCGAACAAAAAATATCCAATCAAGCGACAATTGATTTCAAATAATTCTTCCAGCTCTTGCGGTTTCTCGGTACAGTTGTCAGCTCGTTGAAGGATTTTGTCGTCTCGTTGGTAGGTAGGTAAGTGAAAAAGTACCACTCTGGCACTGCCCAAGCAGCACTAAAGCGCCATTTTAATACCTCCTAAGGGCAGATATCTGCAACCAAGCAGACCTGTCGATGCAATGGAGAAGGTTGATGTGATTTAGGTTGGCGCACTGCCCGAGGCTGTCGCTGAAAGGAACACCCAGTGACTTTACTCGTCTAGCTGCCAAGCCCGCACATCTTCTCCTCGACATCTGACCCATCCTACTTTGAGATGTCCTAGCTCCAGCTACTTTTTGGCGTCATCTGCACCCAGGGATAAATACATGGACTGTGTACCTCCAGGAATGGTGTTTGTCTTCGTGTGCCACATACCACTGCTGCAACTGCACCTTTGATGATGTTTCTGACACTTAGATTTTAATCCCCTCAGCTCAAAAATAAAAAAGCTGGACATTTACAGAGTAAGTGCCCACCAGTCTTCTTCGCTCAAAGGTCCCTACAATGGGTGTTGAACGGTAAACCTAGTCTTTGTTCATGTGTGCCGATTATCCAATGACCGGTAAACACAGCTTCGAGTTCGGAAATTGAATGGCGTCGAGTCCCTAGGACTTTCTGAGTCGTCCGTTTATTGTGCTGGGGCCAAACGCTTATCTGCACTTTCCTGAGAAATAAGTTGAGCAATTGCCTTTCAAAATCAGTCGGGGGAGTGTCGATGATCGGGTAGGAGATTTCTGAATCCAATTCAGTTGACCCCTTTCTGGTCAACTCGTCAGTAATATCATTTTCCTCTACATTCCTATGCCCCAGATTAGAGAAATGCTACCTGCGCACGCACGATATTTGATCTCCTCCTTACTGGAGTTTAGTAGTGTGGGCGACGTCAGAGCCTTGATTGCGGCTTGACTGTTGGAAAAAAATGTTAATACCTTCTTTGTTCTCACGCTCTCTCGCAAAGACTTCTGCCTGAAAACCGCAGCAGTATTCGACAGGTTTAAGGAAATAGATAAATTGACTGATTTAGAGAAAACCTCTGCTCCGAATCTTGATTCCATTTTGGGGCCGTCAGTGAAGACAGACGTTGCAGATTTTCCCCTCATGACATTCCTGCCTACTTGGAAAGTTTACCCTGGCTCGATCCTCAAACTCCGGTTTCTAGAGGTCAACCTCCTTTAACCAGATTGCACTTTGAGCAGTGATGGAAATAACGTAAAAGTCGATGGGAAGTAAATGCAAAATGGCATTGAGGACAGCACTGTGGCAAGCTCTGCATGCTACGGTACACTAATGTAGGCAGTCCTTTGCACCCTCCCCAGTTTAGTAATTTTATAGCACTTCCAAAGAGCTTCCCAACCAACTAGGCATCCGTAAGTTAAAATTGGCAGAACTACTACGTTGTCTATCCAAAGAGCGACTTGTGGCTTGAGTCTTCATTTTTCGACTACCATAGAATTGCAGGAGTAGAAAGCTATACTGGCCTTCTTTATCAGGTGTTTGTGTAGCTTCCAATGGAGTTTATAAGATACTTAACTTCGGATGAAAGCGGTAGAAAGTGATTATTCAATCTGGGAAGTCTAAAGTGTGAAGGTTTATATTTTCTGGTAAATAGCACCCATTCCGTTTTATCAGAATTGACTTGGAGGCCGCAACTGGCAGCTCAGCGACTAAGTACAGCAATGAAGGTTCGACAGTAGACTTAGTAGAGGCGGTGGCAGTCTCCACCCCACTGAACTCATTAAAAGCATCCATTGCTTCACCCTCTTATGCTTTAGCCGAAAGAAGATGGAAGCAAATAACTACATGTATTACAACAAAAAACACATGTTCGTCGTGCAAAATCCAAAGGACGAATGATCTGTTAGGATGCTCTCGACCAAACATCTCACGCATCACTGTAACCCTTACAGATCACTGGAAAGTAGGGGATCATGCAGCCAGACTCAACCTACCCTTCAATCCTATCTGCAGAAGCTATCAAGCGGAAGGGGTGAAGGAAAGTTTTTACCACTACTTATGTG
The DNA here is from genome assembly GCA_037575425.1 of Anastrepha fraterculus. Taxonomy (NCBI): domain Eukaryota; kingdom Metazoa; phylum Arthropoda; class Insecta; order Diptera; family Tephritidae; genus Anastrepha; species Anastrepha fraterculus. The sequence continues at coordinate 41,325 of JAYXIM010012507.1, read as the reverse complement.
AATGTCCCAAGGCTAGCTGGGGCACGACTCCGCTCCTTCGGTAAGCCTTTCCTACAGCAAATTAAGGAGATCTCAGACATAGAGATAAAGGATTAGACATCATCACACGAGACAGTGGTAGTAAAACGGTGCTGGTCACTAATTAGGATTATTTCAGTGGAAATATTAAACCACTTCATCAGCAACAACAACAACAACAACAGCAATTACCGCTCCAAAATCTCAGTCATGACTGAGGGAAACGGTCCCGATGCCATTACGACCAGGCTGTCGACGTATGCCAATACCTTAACCCCATCCTTATTTAACATTGTAGGGCTTCGTCGATAGCAACTAGCCAAAGGAGAGGCGAAATTACATCACCCTATTGCGTCCTCTTGCGCACGAATCTAGTGATATCTTGTTCTCAGAACGATGCCATGTGTTTTCCGGCTTGCCCATACTTCGTCGGTCTTGGGCATTCCAATGTAGCGCAGTTTGGGGGATTTCACTAACATCTTTTCGGAACGAATAACTGATTCAATCATACTTTAATTTCCTTATATCAGCTTTAATGCCATTTTGACTACATTTTTATATGCCACAGCCTCCCGTTACTTATTGTTTATATATTAAAATAACCTAGTTTTAACTAAATTTCACAATTCAAAGTGAAAATGTATGAGGAAATTCTTAGTTGTGGATTAATTTATATAAATTCTCATTAATTTACTTTCTATCTTTTTAACTAAATTTTTACTAAACTCATTATTTATTTACAAATAATTCTCGGGTATGATTTTGAAACACGAATTAGATTTTAAAGACGAATTCGATTTTCTGACACTAAATTGGTTTTTGGTTTCATACATTCAAATAACTGTTTATCGAGTCCTGAGCTGCATTCAAAAACCAATTAAAATAAACTCGAAATGAATCATAAAGAAAACTTATGAAATATTGTAACTTTTGCTGCACAAAATAGTTTCTTCGGACTTAGGTGCGCCTCGCCAACATCACACTTATATACCCAGGGTCGGTGCCGCAATTATTGCGATTGCACCAACCACACACAGCTGCGAAGAGCTGAAAAGGCCAAAAGTCAACAAAAGTGTTAAAGGAAACCCAAAATGACTAACTCAAAAACCAAAAAAAAAAAAAAAAAAACGACTAGCAAATAAAACAGCAAACAGCACATAAATTGCTGAAAACAACACTAAAACTACAACACAAACAAGCAGTTGTGCAATTGTTTGCACAAACAACAAACTGGTACTGTGGCAACATTGAAAAAGTTGGTGGCGTAATAATTTCTCAGTCGTAGCGGCGCCGGGCGTTCCGGTTTGCAGCGGGTGTAAAATTGGTGATAAACAAATTAATTTAATTGCAACGGTGCGCAGTGTAGGAAGTGAAGGGCAGCGAGAGGCGGGGCGCGGGGCGCGAGTGTGTGAGTGCGGAGCAGGACAGCAGTTACAAGTACAAATATTGCCATAAGCAGTGGCCTTTTATTCTTTGACTTTTTGTGCGCTTTCGTCGCTTGTGCGTCGCTGTGTTTTCCCATTGAATCCTTTTGCTTCGCTTCCAGCGTCGGTTTCACTTTTGGTTAGGCAAAAGCGTGTTGTAAAAACATCTGCTGCTGTATTGGTGCGCCGCATTGTCAGTGTTTTCGTGCTTCCTTTGCTTTAATTTCTTATTTTGTTTTTTTGTGTTTTTTGCTTTTGTTGCCGGCACTTTTGTTTCTGTGCTTTCAATTAAATTTTCATTTAATTTCATTGCAATTGAATTCATTGTAGCGTTTTATTGTTTTTCGATGTTGCGAATGGTACTTTACAGTTGACCTATTCGATGGAAATATTAAAGGTGACCAAAAAGAAAACAAAAAACAATTTTTGTTTCACCACGAAACGCTAATCTTTTAATAAAATACATAAACAGGATTGGGAAAAACTTAAGCGCGTTTTTAGTGCATTTTATATATAAATTGGAATAGGAACTATTAAAATAGACAGCGAACTTCTCTATATACAGTCTGCGTAATGGAGGCGTGATCCCTATAACTTAGAAACTATAATATTTATAATTCAATAAAATACCACCTTGATCAAAAAGTTCCCGAAATATATTCAGAAAATTCAAAATGTAAGTTTATTCCTCAAAAGTGACAATATCGCCTTCAAAGTACTCAACATCAACTGTAACGCACTTATACAAGCGTCTGATCCAGCTCTCAAAATATTTCTGGGACTCTATTTTCGGTATAGCCATTGGAACCGTCTTCCACTTCTTAACTCTTCCCTTTACTTCCTTTCGGCTGTTAAAACGCGTTCCTCGTCCTGGCTTTTTGACTTGATCAAAAAGAAAAAAATTATAGCGGGTATATTCGATGGCTGTTGGATGGTATTCGTTTCGTCCGTTTCATTCTTGGCCAAAAATTCACGGATAATGATGGCACTGTGCAAAGGTGCGTTGTCATGGTGCAACTGCCACAAGTTATTTTCCACAAATCCTTTCTTTTTTGGCGAATTGCCTCACGTATACCATAAAACGTCTCATAACGCCCAAATAGAGTGTTTATTTACTATCTGGCCTTCTGGCAAAAAATGTAATCCATAAAAACTGTCAGCATTTCCTTCTCTTTTGAGTTCCCTCTTTCAGGTTCGTTGGGATCAACTTTGCAACAAACACAAATCACTAACTACAAAGCCCTGAATGGACCCATAAGCAATGTTTAAGTCATCTGAAAACTCTCTGATGGTTAATTTGAGGTTATTTATCAACTTTTCTTTCACTTTATTGAAGCTTTCATCAGTTCTCGATGTCGACGGCCTGACATTACGTTCGTGATTCTCGATGGGCTCATGATCTCTTCTGCAGCACGCATGCCATTTGCAAATGGCTGTTTTCGTTAGAGCATCATTCTTCTTCTTCTTAATTGGCGCGATAACCGCTTACGCGATTTTGGCCAAGTTTAACAAAGCACACCAGTCGTTTCTTTCTCGTGCTAACCGGCGCCAATTGGACACACCAAGTGAAGCCAAGTCCTTCTCCACTTGATCTTTCCAAGGCAGAGGAGGCCGCCCTCTTCCTCTGCTACCACCAACTGTTACCGCATCGAATAATTTCAAAGCCGGAGCGTTTGTATCCATTCGGACGACATGACCTAGCTAACGTAGTCGCTAGATCTTTATTCGCTGCGCTATGTCTATGTCGTCGGAAAGCTCATACAGTTCATTGTTCCATCGTCTGCGATATTCGCCGTTGCCAACGTGCAAATGTCCAAAAATCTTACGCAGAATCTTTCTCTCGAACACTCTAAGCGTCGCTTCATCGGATGTTGTCATCGTCCAGGTTTCTGCGCCATACGATAGGACGGGCATGATGAGAGTCTTGTAGAGTGTTAGTTTTGTTCGTAGAGAGAGTACTTTACTGGTCAGTTGCCTACTTAATCCAAAGTAGCACTTGTTGGCAAGAGAGATTCTACGTTGGAGTTCCAGGCTGACATTGTTATCGGTGTTAATGCTGGTTCCTAAATAAACGAAGTCTTTTGCAACCTCGAAATTATGACTGACTACAGTGACGTGGGTGCCGATACGCGAGTGCGCCGAATGTTTCTTTGAAGACAGGAGGTACTTTGTTTTGTCCTCGTTCACCACCAGACCCATTCGCTTTGCCTCTTTATCCAGTTCGGAGAAGGCAGAACTAACATCGGTTGTTAAGGCCGATGATATCGATATCATCGGCATACGCCAACAATTGTACGCTCTTATAAAATATTGTGCCTGAGCGATTAAGTTCTGCGGCTCGTACGATGCTCTCTAACATCTGGTTAAAGAAGTCACACGACAGCGAGTCACCCTATCTGAAACCTTGTTTGGTATCAAACGGCTCGGAGAAGTCCTTGCCAATTCTGACGGCGCTGTTGGTGTTGAGCAACGTTATCTTGCATAGCCGTATTAGTTTTGTGGGGATACCAAATTCAGACATCGCGACACACAGATAACTCCTTTCCGTACTGTCGAATGCAGCTTTGAAATCGACGAAAAGATGGTGTGTGTCGATTCTCCTTTCGTGGGTCTTTTCCAAGGTTTGGCGTATTGTGAATATTTGGTCGATGGTAGACTTTCCAGGTCTAAAGCCACACTGATAAGGTCCAATCAGTTGGTTGATGGTGGACTTCAGCCTTTCATACGGTTGCTAAATCCTTATAGGTGATATTTAGTAGACTAATCCCGCGGTAATTGGCACAAATTGCAGGATCGCCCTTCTTATGGATTGGGCAGAGCACACTTAAATTCCAATCGGCAGGCATGCTTTCATCCGACCGTATTTTGCATAGAAGCTCATACATGCACCTTACCAGCTCCTCGCCGCCATGTTTGAATAGCTCAGTCGGCAGTCCGTCGGCGCCCGCGGCTATGTTGTTCTCTTGCCGTGATATTGCTATTCTCACCTCGTCATGGTCGAGTAGCGGAACGACAATTCCGTCGTCAACGATTGGGGTATCGGGATCTTCACATTCTCTGTGACATGCGCAGCTGTCACTGTTTAGCAGGTTCGAGAAGTGTTCCCTCCATAACTTAAGATTGCTCTTCTTACAGGAAAACGCCCCGGTCTTAACACCTTCTGTAAGCCGCCGAACTTTCTGGTAGAATTTTCGGGCGTTGTTCTTGTTGGCCAGCATCTCAAGCTCTTCGCAGTTACGTATTTCGGCCTCTCGTTTCTTCTTTGGGATAATACGCCTCTCTTCCTTTTTTAGCTCTCTGTAGCGATCCCACATGGCTCGCGTTGCGCCCGATCTCAGCGTGGCTCTATAGGCGGCATCCTTTATTTCAGCGGCAGCATGACATTCCTCGTCGTACCAAGTGTTTTTTGGGGCTCGGCGGTATCCGATTTCTTCTTCTGCGGCGCTGCGTAGAGAACGAGAAATGTTGCTCCATTGCTCGTGCATGCCGGTTTGTTGGGCAGTGGTCTCTGAGAGCAGGAGTGAGAGTCGAGTGGCGAATCTTCTGGCTGTCTGTTGTGATTGCAGCTTTTCGATGTCGAACATTCTTTGTAGGTAGATGTCCGTTTTTTGCTGCACAGAGGCGGGTGCGCACTTTGGTTGCAACAAGGTAATGATTCGAGTCAATGTTGGGTCCTCGGATCGTACGTACATCTAATACAATAGAAGCGTGTCTTCCATCTATCACAACATGATCGATCTAGTTTCGCGTTTTTCGATCAGGGGACAGCCAGGTAGCTTGGTGGATCTTTTTATGCTGGAATCTGGTGCTGCAGACTACAATGTTTCGGATGTTAGAGCATCATTACTGAAACATTTTCCCAACGTTTCTAAGACTTTCACATCATTACCAAAATTCAATCAATCCCATTTCCCCTCTACACACCTTCGGCTTCGATACTTGGGATCGTTGTGAGATCCTGTAAAATCCAAGGTTGGCTAACCCTTCCAAATATCTTAGCAGCTGATGGGAGTGATGCTATTTGGTAAAATTTTATTCATCAGAACTGCCCAAAATTGGCGGTAAACACAAATAAACGGCAAAATCCTTTTTCACAGAAGAAGCGCCAAACAAAAACCTTAACTGAATGCTCAATAATTCGTGGAAATTGTCGATTATCAGCGAAGACTAGGGCCAACGTATGCAACTATGTTTACCGTTGACTATAACTGCAATAAAAAAGTTTCGAACCGAATTTCAGTTCATATAATTTTTTTTGTAGTTTTTCTAATTTTTTCATAAAATAATAATAATAAATATTACGAAAGTGTTAATATTATAGGAAATTGATTTCGCTCTGCCTATATACGGCCACTGTGCCAAGAATCATCTGGCGGCACAGTCGACTATTCAACATAGTCCAAAGATCGTTACAGTTTACACTGCAAAACAACAACCCTTCGGCCCTCTCGCGGTGCATCACACTCGCCAAAGAATTGAGCTCCGAGTCTTATGAGAACACCAGCACACCCTCCGTGGGTTTCCCTTAAATCCTGTTTCTATATTGTATTATTCTGCCTTAAAGAAATTGGAACAGCTTCGGTCCAATACCTACAGCACTACAGCGAAGCTATTGAGCCTTTCTTAGCAGAATGGGATTTTATATGCACTGACGGATCCAAATTGGACACCAGCACATTTGTTGTGACAAATAGGGCCGACTTATTGCAGCATGCCTTAAATATAACCTGGGAGTTGTGTAGAAAAGAAGAGGGATTATCAATCAACCCTTCCAAAACCACTATTATCCCATTTACCAGGAAAAGAGTTCTAAATATACCGACCTTGGGAATAAATGGAATTGACGTAGCTCTACAGTAAGAGGTCAAATATCTAGGAATTATGGATAAAAAACTCACTTGGGAGGCCCACCTCAACTCAGTAATAAAAAAGGCAACAAAACAACTCTTGGGTAAATCCTGAACCCTAAAATGACCTTCTGGCCAAATGGTAATACCTATTGTACTATCTAGGGCTTTTGTTTGGTGGGTTAAAACAAATCAAACTACTTATCTATCAAAACTGTGTAAACTACAAAGGCTGGCGTGCTTAAGCATAACAGAGGCCGTGAAAACTACCCCAACTGCTGGAATGAAAGCGCTTTTAAATCTACCACCGGTACACTTAGCTAGCAATACAAGAGAAAGAAAAACTTAAGCCATGAGATCTTATTGGACACCTCAATATCTTGAACAGGGTTCAACATGCAGTACGCATGACCCAGGCGAATGACCACTCGGAACCCGTACTCAATTTTCCCCGTCTAGGGAATAGTGGAACACTAACCCAACATGGCTGAATGATGACTCACAAAAATGGTACATAGATGGTTCCAAAACGCTCCAAAGAGTAGGAGCAGTGGGACCAATAGTGGGACCTTGAGCACACAAATCCCTAACACTTAGTACAGATACCACGATTTTCCATGCGGAGCTCTTCGCCATAATGAAAACAGTCGAATTCATATCCAAAAGAGGGTTCGAGAAAGTAAAAATTAAAATATCTTCGGACAGCTAATAATCAAAGCCTTGAGTAGCTTAACATTCAAGTCAAAAGTCCTAACAGAGTGTAACAATGCACTCAACAAACTGACCACTCACAATCAGGTCTCACTGATTTGGGTACCCGGGCATGAGGGGCATGAAGGAAATGAGAAGGCAGAAGAAAGGCCCCTCAAAAAAGGGGCAGAAGGACTATTTATTGGACCAATCCCATTTTTCGGCTTTAACAAAAAATAAAAAAATCTGCTCTAGGGTTAGATAAGAACGGCGTCAGATTGCTCTGTGGAGCACTTACAGATCAATTTGCCTGTAATAAATACTTTAACACAATAGGATTATATAGTACAAGATCATGCAGATTCTGCTGTGATGAGGAAGAGTCCATGGAACATTTAATATCAATTGTGAGGCATTAGGCCACAGGAGACAAAGAATCCTTGGCTCGTACCTATTAGAGGAGGAATACCTACAATTGTTCCCTCGTAAAGAGCTAGTTCGATTCCCCGGTACACTAAATAATTATAATTACGTAATTAGGGACACACAATAGATCAATCTGGTCGCAGTGCATACAACCATTACCATTACCAATATGATAAGGAATATCATATACGAAAGAAATCACGTAATAAAAATTATATGGCTTCCTGGTCATGCTAGAATCAAAGGCAACGAAGTCGCTGATGAGCGTGCAAATGTAGTCATTACATTTTTTTAACCACCTCACTCCAAAATATCTACAATGTCAGATTACTTAGCCGGCAAACTCATTGATTTTCGCCCACCTATCAACACTACTACAAACTAAATAATCCCCGTGCGACTAAACCGATGTTCCTATCAGACTTTCCTTGCAGAGTTATCAGAACCTTCATGCGCCTAAGAATTGATCTTTTAACTCCCATTTATAGTCATTTACTAAACGCTGCAATATATCAGATTTATCAGTGCAACATCTCCCGGACGAATGCTCTGGCCGAAGTCAGATCTGAACAACTCTTTTTGGTAACAGCAAAACCTCGGATCATCTGAAATTACTCAACTCAGATAATATTAACGCTTTCCAAAATTTTCAAATCTTAGCTTAACTAAATATGTTATTTTTTTTGCATACCTTTTAAATACGTATTTAATTGCGGCTAGCGAAAAATTTCAAATTTTGGAAAAATGCCTCGAACTATTGAGAAGCTTGGCTCACCCTGTCAATCAGAAAACAATAAACTAAAAATATGTCGGTTTATTCAAATTTGGGTCTCTTACCAAAGCTACATGCCCCCTTAAAAGTTTTTCGGATTTTTCTTGACGACCCATATAACGGGTCTATATCCACTCTCTACCAGCACGCCTGCATATATATAGGATGCTTTCCATTTCAATTCAACCGGGCATTTCGGGTCATGTTCTTCGATTTCGATGTAACTCAAATATGTTGCTCTCTAGTCAAAATAATGAGACACGTATTTTTTTTTCGCCCGAAAAAAATTTTTTTCAAGAGTTATCGGCAATTTTGTTTTTCGGCTCAAAATCGATTTTTTTTATTTATATAAGAAAATTTTATTTTTAAATGCCCATAACTTAGTCAAAAATGAACCGATTTTAATAATTCTGAGTTCAAAATGATCGTCATTACTTACACAAGCGACTTAATGTATAAGCAATAGCAAAAAAGTAGTTCAACATTTTTTATTTAGCAAAAATGGAAAGCATCATAGACATAATTTCATTACCGTTTACTTTATATTTACAAAGAAATTCAATAATTGCCCAACGAAGAAGCCTAATAATGCCTTCTCATATACAAACACACAGCTGCAGAGGAAACATCTCTAATAAGCTTTCTTATGTCTGTAGCAGGAAACAGGCAGTCGGCGTATTTCAGAAAAGAGTGGCAAAATAACAGGTGTTTGAAAATTTTTTTTAATAATGTAATTATAAGCAAGAATATGTCATATTTACCTTCACGCTTGGCTGCTTCCTACATTTAGACAGCTGATGTTGTCGACTTTGACTTCTGATTATGACAACATAATAGAACAACTTCGCGCACAACAACGTGACACTACGCCGCGTAAGGGACCTCATAAAAGCGTATGAGTGCGTTAATGTGCGTCTAATGCGCTTTGTCATAATGCGACTTTCTTTGTTTACATTTGTTGTTTTAGTTGTTAGAACACAGGATTAACACATTACTGGTAGTCGACAACGCAGCCCATATGCTAAAAACCAGCACAAAACACATGCGGCGGCTGTTACGTATACGCCAGGTAGTTTTAATCCTATTTGTGCGTTAGAAATATGTGCGCCTAAAAGCGTGCTTCCACTACGGGTAGTGAACATTGCAAGTTAAAATATTTCCCCGCCTATATGGGCATATACTCTCACACGCTTTTACAACGTTATTGGTGTAATTTTAATTATAATTATCACCATTCGTATTATGTGTGGGAGTGTGTAAACGGCGCAAAGAGGTACTGCGGTAGAAAACCAGGTCTATGTTGTAGTTGAAATTTTGTGGTATGAATGATGAATGGAGTTTCGCATACATTGTTAAAATTAATATAATTTAATACACTTTCAGTCTGTGTTGTGAGTTTTGTATAGCTTTGAATACAGAGCGGATGACAATTTTGAGGAAGTTTTATTTAAATGTAGAAAGTCTTCGTATGCATGAATCATTTCTCTTGAATGGAATAATATATTTGTCTTGCCTTCAAGTTTCTGCATAAAACAATTATATGGATTTATATCTACCAATTGTTCAAATTTGGACCTCCCATACACATAGAATCATTTTACAATTAGTTTTCACGCAACCGTAGAAGGAATGATTTTCTTTCAAGCAAACTTTCTTGTTGCATGTGAATTTTCGATAAGTTTGTGACTTTTGCACAATGAATATACATATGTACATAGGTGAGCGGAAGTAGTGATGCAGGACAAACTTGTTTGTGGTGTTTTACGAGGAATGTAAAGACACTCCTGGGCATACAAAAGGTAAAACTATTTTAAATGGTAAAAATGTATTTGTGTGCAAAGCATTTTTATACATAACGAACATTTTTTATGACAAAATAGTAAACATTGAAATATATTAAACATGAGCTGTACCCGGCGCGCATTGCTATGCCAACAACTAAACAAATTTTATATTAAGAAAAATAACTTTAAGGAAAAATCAGTACACAAATATTCAATTCGTTCTAAACCTTTTAATAGATTTTGTTTATTTCGAAAAAATTGTGACATTACAAAGTTTAGTTTCAATTCGATGTTTATTGAAGTGCCGTGGGATACACAATATTTCTTGTTTCTCCATCTGGTGCGTAGACGAATAAATCAAAAGGTTTTCCTACACGTGAGCAAGCCCCATAGAGCTGTCCATGTGCGAAGCATGGATTCTCTAAATTTAATCCACACACTTGTAACGATTGTCATTGTGCTTTGTTAATAGTCATTGCGAAAGCGAATCGCACCGGGAACTGTAAACGTTTGAATTCGAATGGCATATCTGTCGGGATCATTGGGATACGTGGCAACAGTACGTCTTCACCTTTGATTTTCCTCGATAACATTGTTCGTCATTTTCTTGACTGAGAGTCTGGTTCCGTTGCAAAGTCGTGGTGGATTTATGTTTCGAAGAAGAATGATGAGTATGCCAATTTTCAATGTAAGAACGTGCATGAGGTCGACAGGTATCTGCCAGCTGATCATAAAGACTCTAGCGTCAGAGACATTGCGTTAGGCTGAGGCAGTTCTGAATGTCACTGTTCGTTGCACAACGTCCAATGCTTTGCGCTTGGCTTGCAGTTTAGCGCATCTCTCCATACTTCGGTGCCGTAAAAGGAATTGAGTTTGTGGCCGCCATAATAAGCCTTCTTTTGCTCTATGTTGCCCCACCGATGCTTGCATTAATCTACTTTGCATTCCCGTAACCTTTGCTGCTTTGTTTGTTGTTGGCCCCAAACAATGCTGTGTTGGGGCACAGAAAGTAAGACTGCAGTCAAGTTGAATACCTTAGTGATTTCACTACTTTTTGGGTCGCCTATTTGCATGCTGACGTCGAGTGGCATGTGACCTCGAGTGACCACGATGACTTTGATGTTGAGCTTAGCGAGTTTAAGGCCATCTTGAATCCATATATGTGTCATCATAACTTGGTTCAGCTTCCTCCTAGCGCCCTCAGTCCCCTGGGCTGGTATGACCGCCGCTAAATGGACCGCGTATCCCACTAGATATTTATCTTCTGGCATTTCTATGCTCAAGATCTCGATTTCTTATTGCCATTGCTTGTTTAGCCGTTCATGCCATTAGAATATAAGTTTTTTATTTTCTTTGAAAGTCACGCATTAACCCATTAGCCAATTACTGCCACAAATAATTAACTGAATTAAATTACTCTTTGTTGGTACCAGACACTATTTGAAACATATCGAAAATATAGTTCGAATATAGTTTTAAAAACTTATTAAAATGGCTCAACTCGAAATGGACCAACTGATCTAAGCGAATATCCCCAAATCTCATCTAAATCTTTATTATTTATATTTCGTATGGAAAATCAAACTCGGTTGGTTGGATGGCGTAAATCGGGACGCTGGGCTATTTGGTATACGTGGTTGGAGAGCGCAGGCGAGGGATAAATTGAACTGGAGACAAATATTGCAGCAAGCCAAGACCCGGATCGGGTTGTTGAGCTAACAATGATGATGATGATATTTTGCATGTAGGATTACTTCATTAACACTTGAGTAGGTTAGGTTAGGCTAGGTTGACCTGGCTGGCTGAAAGCCATCACATAACCTATTGGTCCGTAGTGTTACCAGGTAGAGCTAGATATTTACGTTTATTTGTAGTAAACATCTAGTAATACGTCTGCGTCTTTTGCAAATCAAAATAAACTCTGAGGCTCTAACCCCGGGATGCATACTACCTTCTCATATTGTAGAGCTCCTAAGCATTTCAATCTGGTTCTAGCTAACGCAGAGCACTAACACTTCAATACAAATAGGAAACCAAATTTTTAAAAGACGGCTTTAATCCCTAGGTTCCTACTCCATTGCGCTTAACCAACCTCATAAATAATAGTTTCATTTATAGATTTTATGCGAATATCCGCCGTGCGTTTCGCCTTCAGGCACTCCAATTCCTTTCTCTTTCTTCTCTCCTTGCTCACTATGCCAGCTCTTCCTTCAAAAGTTTTCTTCACTGCTTTGTGCAACGAGTTACACATACACATTTGTACACACACACACATTTATATATATATGAAAAGTAAATTGTTGCAATATGTTGCCAAAAAAGTTTTTAACACCATTTAAGATGCAAATAAAGACCAATTTGTGAAGGCGATTATGGCTGGTGAAAGCATTTAAATGCCTCTAAGTTTACGAGCAGGCGAACAGCTAATATGCAAGTGCGTGTGTGTGTGTGCGTGTATTTGTAATACTCTAACTATATGATGAAAAGTGTCTTTGTGCGTATTTGTTAGAAGCCAAGGATAAAGTTTTGCTACAACGCAATTTACAGCAAATTTGGACCATGACGACAATGCAACATTCCCAACAAATTGGCATCAACAAATTGGCAAGAAAATTGTGTTTAAAAGTGTCGGTTATAAAATATTTAAAACGCATTTCGAGAGATTGTTTCGAACGCCTTCGCTTTAATGGGCTATAAATGCTAAATAATGGCCGCAATTAAAGGTAGCAAATGTCCGGCAGCGGTTCGCACTTGCAGTATTGACATTTTGTTTTTTTTTTTAAGGAGAACACACATACATATACAAATATATGTATAGATTTAAACCGTTTTCTTTTCTATATTTTTTTCATCAATACTTTTCTGTGATTTCGTGGCTTTGGCGATTTTTCTTCTCTTATCTTCTTCCAAGCAACCACTGCCCGCCAACCCGCTAGCTTCCTTTCATTCTTCATTCCTCATTCTTTATCCACTTCTTTTTGTTTTGCTCAGGAATCACTTTGCGTTGATGTCAAGTGATTGCGTAAGAATTTCAATTGGTCGGATTAGATTAATACGATGACGAAGAAAGTGACTTCCCCTCAGCGAGCTTTCACTACACCAACATACTTTGGCCTCGACGTCTATGCACAGCTCGTGCTCGGTGTGTCTCTGGGGTGTCTGTCTGTGGCGTTTGCGGTTGCCGCCAGAAAGATTTGTTTGCTTTACCGTCGTGTCGCTGTCAGCGTCGCTGTTAAACGATACTTTCACCCACCGCCCAACTTCTCCCTTAGCTCGTTTACATTGTGGGCTTGTGTGCGTGAACTTCATGCTGAGCTGCTACTTTCTGGGGGAGTTTGTGCTCCAGTGTGTTGTCACTTTGTTGTTATTTATCTGGTTGTTTACGCTTCCACTTGAGTAGGGTAACCTCGTGTGCCTTTGTTGATTGTTTACAGAAGTAAATAGCAGTGTGCGCGTGTGTGTGTGTGCGTAAAAAGTGAAGCACTTTAAATGATTCCTTTTTGTTTTAATGGGAGTGATAAGAGCGATGAGATTTGGAAGATTGCGCCAGACTGGATTTGAATAGGATTTGGCGCATTATTGGATGATTTTAAAAGTGATTAGGCTGGAGTTCATCGTTTACTCCTGTAAAATTTTTAAGAGTTATAATTGAAATTATCGATTTCTATTGAAGAACTTTAAAAATTCAAACGGCAATATTTGGATGCAAAAGAAATTTCCTAAAAAATTTTGAGCGGAAGCTTGGCGTGAAATTACTACTTATATTCTGTTAGTAGTGGCTCTGCCAATTTTGACTTTTGGTTGCTTAGTTTGGTGTGTAGCTCTTCGGAAGGGATATAACTCCACTAAACTAGAGAGAGTGCAGAGGACTGCATATATTGACATCACTGAGTCGTGCAGAACATGTTCCACTGTCGCCCTTAACCTAATCCCGCACTTACTCCTGTTGAAGTTCAATGCATTGCTGCTCAGAGCGCTATTAGACTGAAGGCCTCTGGAGGTAATCTCCTGTAGGGGAAATTTTGAAGCAGGTTTTTCTTTCCTTCTCTGTACTTTGTACAGATCTCTCCATCCGCAAACTGGGTTTTGAGGGTTGTGCTAGGGCTATCTCTCCAAGCAGGATAGATTGGAAGGAGGGGAGAGTCTGCTCGGACAAAGGTACTTCTGTGTTCACCGACGGTTCCAAGATCTGGCTCTGGAGCTGAAGCGGGGGTCATCTCTAAATCAGCCAATATTTCAGTTTCGTTTAAACTGCTCAAAACTAGTACTGTGTGTCGAGCAGAGATTTTCGCGATCCTGCAGGCATGCAAAATGCTTGGTGATCACTGCTGTGATGGAGTCATCAATATATTTTCCGATAGTCAAGTTGCAATCAAGTCCCTGTCGTCGCCATGCTGCAGCTCTTTTGTGGTCAACTCCTGAAAGGAGGAGATTAAACGTTTCGAACGTGCAAGAAACATTTTTCTTATCTGGGTTCCAAGACGTAGGAACATAGAAGGAAATGAAATTTCCGATGAACTTGTTAGGAAGGTGTCGACAGAACCGGTTTCAGTTGTCCCCGTCCGAGCCACCGGTGTTTTCTTGATCGTTGTTAAAGAGAAACTGCAAAATTTATTCTTTAAAACAGCGCAAGACAGATGGAGTCCTATCTTCTCGTGCGCTATCTCAAAATCACTTTGGCCTCAGTAGTAGCACGCTTAAGGTGCTGAAAAGCATCTGCCATTCAATTTCCAAGCTCGTAGCGGTGTTCACCGGCCACTGGGTGATCGGAACTAATTTGGAGAAGTGTGGTCTTCCGTGCAACCCTCATTGCAAAAGCTGTGGGCATGATTCAGAGAAAGAGACTGTTGAAGACTTTCTTTGCAAATGTCTGGGTGTGGTGGATAGGCACTTCAGGTGTGCCTTTGGAAAGAGCCTGAGGCAGTTCTGCTGCCTAGATCACGTTTCTCTCCTCCTCCTTTCTAATTTTTCACAGATAGTGGTCTGTATTATGGTATTAAAACGGCACTCTAGTTCTACTTGTAGTGTACCTGTGGTACTCTTACGTGGCACTAACATAACAACCCACCTATTGTATGTAGTATCATATAAAATGTGAGTAAATATTTTGTTATTATTAGTGGAGTAGAGTTTGGATTTCATAAAATTATCGTAACTCATCAGGCATCAAATAACATTTGCTCATCTCAGAATTCTAATTGAAGCCATTTCCAGAATTGTACTGAATTAACAACGAATTAGAAAAGTAACTAAATAATGTCAAAACTGCTGTCGCACTTCAGATGTACCGCAAAATTCCATGTCATCCTGAAAACCACAAAACTCGGTTAAAACAATTTATAATGCCCAACACTTCCCCGTTTTCCAATTCCCAACTCCAAACATTGGAATTTTTGTAAACTTTCACACCAAAAAGTGACCTTCACTTTGCGGACACTTTGTGGGTGTGAACTAATGGGAATTACCACACGTTGCACGAGTAACTGTGCGAAATTAAATTTTAATTTACAATTTGCAACCATAACAACAAAAAAACAACAACAATATGGTAGCAGCAAAAAGGGGCAGGTCCACTGCATAACCAAAACCATTGTGGAAATTTGTGTGTGACCTCCGATGCTTGGACACTAGCACTGTTGTACTATAGCAACAAAAGCAACAACACAACTGTGAATAAAAACAGCAACTAGCCAAGCAGAGGTATGCGCAGCGGTTGTCGCACGAGCTCGTGTTACATGTTGCAAGTTGTACGTTGTGTGTTGTACATAACTTAATGAAATTTCCACTTTCACGCAGATCAGAAAATACAATTGGCGGGAGCGCGTCGAGTATGCGAGTGCATGCGTTATTGGCAAGTATTTCGAGGTTATTAGTTCGATTTCTGCGACCTAGATATGAATTATGAAAATAATTCAAAGAGTTATTTTTTACAGTGGCCGTGCTTGACAAACATGGCTGTGACCACTTCACTTAAGTAAACCACATCTCAAAGATGTATCCTAGAGTCCAGGCTGGAGTTTGCTCGGAATTCGCGGGTTTGAGAAGAGTCTGTTATCAGCCTAATATTGTGAGTGTGTTCACGGTCAAAAGGTCATATAAGAGGATACCGCCGAAGATGACGCTGAGCTCGCGTTCTTTCAATGCATGCATTGGGAACAAGAACGTCGAGCGCTGGAGAATGTAGTTCATCACATGACCACTGAAAATGTAATCGCCAGGATTCTAAGTGGGACATTGACGCAGGTACATAGGTATACCTTTGTAATGAGGAAAATGGAACGCCACTCTGAAGTAATCCGAAAACGGTTCCAGGCCGGACGACGGTTCCAAGCGAGGGGGAGTTTTTTAGTCTCCGGATATACCATTGCTGCGACGGCAGCTTTGATGATGCAACAGGTATTTTAAACATCCTCATCCGCAAAAAAAAAGTTGGTGACTTCTTTGAACGGTGTGAAATGCGCATACCTCTATGAGGGAAACGAAATCTATGTTAGTTTTCCAATCTGTCAAGCTGTTAATTTGTTATTCACATTGCCATCCTTCGCAAAAAAATCGAGACTCTTTAAGCCTTTGGAGGCGAGTGTCGGCACATAGTCGCCCAAGCCGTTTTACCGTTCCGGACGCGTGTCGCCCAAATTAATTCATAGTTGCAAGGCTCGTGACGTCTGTCATTCTGAGCGATAAGATACGCATAGGTATAGTAAAAGAGTCACGTTTTCATTCAAAGACATTAGGGGCCATAGCGATGAAGTCTTATCTTCCTTATAATGTAAACTTACGATATCAGACGACGGTAGAGTCAGATCGGACTTCACTGCCAGAGGAATCATCACTCTTTTTATATATTTTATATTTTATCCTACCCACGATGGCTAAGCGATCTTGAGATGATACGTTAGATAGTGACAGATCTGACGAATGTTACTTTGAATCTGATAAGACGGAAGATGACGGCAATACTTCGTCAAGTAGAAGTGAAATCCGTTTTTGATTTTATGAAAAAATTTTCTTGTGTTAAATAAATTCTTAATTTTTATAACGTTGAACGTATTTATTTTATTTACTGCGCACTCCAATACCACTCGTTCGCAGCGACGCTCGCCCGTCGAGCGGCACTGTCCCCAAAGGGCTAAAGAGTGTCGAACTTTTGGTAGTCTTTTGCAGCCAGCTGTCGGTGGACTTCATTTGGGTTCCAGATCATCGAAATCTCTCTGTAAACGAGGTTACCAGTGAGCTAAATAGAGAGAATGGCTTTATAACCAAGCAGGGGTGAAGTTTAATTCAAGATAATTAATAAACAGAAAGTGGAGTTTAGGACTACGTCAGCCGTCCGGCCGAAAAGATGCCAAACTCATAAGACCTAAATGCGGGAGAGTGAGAAAGTAGAGAAGAAAATATCCGATACGCGAACGCATTCCGGATTTAATGTTGAAAAATTCGGCCTAAACGTGCCAACATTGGGGCGCTCCCAGCTATTATACTTATATTATTATAGTATTAGTGTTGGAGTGCAGATGCAAATGAAAATTTAATGGTGGAAGGGGATGCCCATGACTTTGAAGGGAAAAATATGGGGCATCATGCGGCCAACTTCAAAGTTGTTTCCGTTCGCGCAACAAATACAATTTTTGTTTTTAAAAACATATTCACTTATTTGTATAAATGTGTACTTATGAATAAATAAATGCACTCGTATGAATAAACTAAAACTTTTTGTTTGTAAGGCGGATTTTTGAATACAAAATTTAATATTACATAAAATTTCGCTGGAAGCTATCGCGGCAGACGTCACTGATTTAAGTAATGCTAGCTAATCCTTTTGCTTTTTTAGCTGCCGGAATATCCGAGAGGAGCGAAAAGGAAAACCTCAAGAACCGGACTAAAGGTCTTGCTGCCATCGACACAGACGGCTAAAAGCTTGTGAACAATATGATGATCTTTTTTCTGATGATTTCCCGAGTCATTGGCCACACACAGAGTATAAAGAAATTGTTGTATTAGTGATACAAGCCGCCAGTGTAGGGTATATCACCGGTCATCTTCGTCTGGCTCATCTAAGTGTAGACCCAGGAAACATGATGTTTCGGCAGGTTGGGCCCAGAGGGAGAGGGGTGTTAGATGAGTAGATTTCAAAGGGCATGTGAAAAAGTTGTTAGTGTCGTGCGGGGAGCCTTCACATGCCGGACAAGTGTTTGGTATGCCGTGGTCGATTCTGGATAAGTAGGAAGTGCACCAGAACGTAATTGTGACAGTGCTACGCAGGTCTCACGGGGAGGCTGGAGCTATTCATCTGCTGTAGGTGGTGGTTGGACTCCGATTACGGCATTCTGTGATCGGGAGCTTAAGAAGGTGGTGATGGTCTCCCGATGAATGCCGTTTATTGTCTGTCGAAACACTGTCTGGTCCACTAATTGTATGTTCATTTTGCCCTGGATCTCGTCGGCGTAGTTTAGTAGGTGTCTCCTGATGTGCCTGGGAGGTGGCTTTGTCTCAAGCAGGTGTCTGCAAGAGTGAAACCTCCGGTAGCACTAAGCAGTTTGTTATGCTCCTTCACAGGTAGCATATGGGCCTTGTCATGAAGGTGTTGTATTGAGGACATCAGAAGGTAACACGTCGCGGTCCGAATGGCAGTGTTTTGGCATGTCTGAAGCTTTATCCACTGCGTGTCACTAGTTTCTGGCGACCAGACAGGCGCAGCATAGTTCAGAACCGGCCGGCCAATTGCCTTAAATGTCGATAGCAACAATTTTTTGTCTTAACCCCAAGTGCTGCCGGCAAGCGATTTGAGGACCTTGTTGCGATTTTGGACTTTAATGGCAATAGCGGTTGCATGCGCAGAGAAGGAAGGTTAAACTCAAAATTTTGGGATTGTTTACATTCGGAATTGGTGTGTCATCGACTATTACATTAATGGGCAGTTTGACCTCCTTTGTCCAGGTGGTAAAGAGGGTCGCCGTGGACTTAGTGGGGGAAAGTTGGAGATTCCTCGCAGTGAAAAAGCAAGGAAGGTCACTTTGATGCACAGGCCATCGATGTCATTGCCCGACGCCATCTTCGTTTCGTATCTGTCTGCCCTGCGCTCGCTGGTGCACTTGGTCCTTTCAACAAAGATGTGGTCTTCTCCTTCCTTTTTGGGGCATCATTTCGCCTTGCTGGAGCGTCTTCGTTCATAGGGGTGGCATGTCCAAGCCAGCGTAGCCGCTGTAATTTTATACACTTTTCTATGCCCATGTCCCTGTATAGCTTATACAGCTCGTGGAGATGATAAGACAAGACAAGACTAAAATTATTTATTGAGTATTTAATGATTTAATTTTGCTGATGAGAGTGTATTATATTTTGACTATTAACAAACAGCAAATATTTTATTGGTAATGCAATATATATATATCAATATTTTTACTGGATTTTTTTTTTTTGGAAATCAGTAAGACTTTGCTGGTAATGCAAACTAAAGGGTGGTTGAATTTCAAGAGCCGATGCTGAGTGTGAACCACTTCTAAATGTCGATTTCAGACTAACTTAATTTGAAACGTGGAAAGATACACAATCGAGCAACGCGTTAAAGTTATTCAGGCTTATTATGAAAACGGGCGTTCAAATCAAAATGCATATCGAAGAAAATCATCTTCAGTGATGAGGGCACATTTTCACCTCAGTGGATTCGTCAATAAGCAGAATTGCCGCATTTGGGCGAATGATAATCTAAGAGTGATTGCCGAAAAACCAATGCACCCACAAAGAGAGACTGTTTGGTGCGGTTTGTGGGCCGGCGGCATCATTGGGCCGTATTTTTTCCAAAATGAGGCCGGTCAGGCAGTTACTGTGAATAGTATTCGCTGTCGTGAGATGATAACGAACTTTTTATGGCCCGAATTGGAAGATATGGATGTGGACGATATATCGTTTCAACAGAACGGTGCCACTTGTCACACAGCTAACGAAACAATGTCTCTTTTGCGTGAAGCATTTGATGGCCGAATAATCTCACGTCGCGGCGATGCCAATTGACCGCCAAGATCATGTGATTTGACACCGTTGGACTTTTTTCCTTGGGGTTATTTGAAAGAAAATGTGTACGTCGATAAGCCAGCAACAATACAAGATCTAAAGGATGAGATAATTCGGCACATTAACGGCATAGAACCTCAATTATGCCTCAGGGCCATCGAAAATTTGGACCATCGGATGGAAGTGTGCCGCCGAGGCCATTTGGCCGATATTTGGTTCCATGTCTAATTGAGCCATACCAATATTATCACAATAAGGAGAAATGACAATAATTTCTTAAAAAAATTGTATTTATTTAAAATCTACACCGGCCCATGAAACTTAACCACCCTTTAAATAACAATATGTTCGCAAAGTTTCTAGAGCCATGGCGTCTTCATCGGTCCAGCGCAATCAGCTATACTGCGTGCTTAATAATCGATTTATAGCAATATTCAAGCTCCATAAGCGCTATACGGTAGAATTTATTGGAACAAGTAGTCAAAAGTTGGATTGCTCGAATGGTCCATGTAACTCGTAGCCACGGCGGACATATGTCGGATGTCATATTAACGAATTTTTTTTAATATACATTTATTTATTGCGATCTGTTTAACAACATTTAACAATACTTTTTATCTTAAAATAAGTTACTCTACGAGACATGCATGGAAAGCACCCAGGGGTGCAATCATTCGTAAATTTTTGCTTTTTAGCTCATGAGATCTATTGTTGATTTCCTCTTCGATCTGTTAAAGGAAATGGAATCGGTGGTAAGTTCTGTAATTAGTGGGCTTGGGTGCGATTGAAGTCTTATATTGTGTAACGAGGCACGCTTTTTGATTTCTTGTTAGCAGTTGCGGAAGCGAAAGTTGAGTATTTTTGCTGATCGTTTTCTAATTTGCAGTGGAGCTTCAATTTTTGAAGCTTCAATAATTTGTTGGTATGTATGAGTGTATGTACGTATGTAAACACAAATTAATTTTATTTGAATATGTTAACAGTAAAATAATTTTTACTAAGTCTGTCAGCTTAAAAAAACAATGCATTTATCATAACAATAACGCAGAGAACAAAAGGCTACAGCTATAACAAATGTAAGCTACAAAAACAATAAATGCTAATTTATTTTACAATATTCAGTGGTAAATTACCTGAGCCGGCATTTGTCTGCATAATGCGATTTTCCGAAATTGTAAGCGAGTAAGCAATTTAATTAGCTAAAATGTGTGAGTGTGTGCGGTATGTGAGTACATTTGTATGTGTGCATGTGGAAATTTGTTATAAATTGCGAATAAATATAATGAAAGTGTAATAAAAGCACGCTGGCTTTTGTTGTTGAGGTATTTGGTGCTGCTTGAATGAAACGGAAGCCCTCGCATGACAATGGAATGTGGAGAATTTGCTGTGTAATTTCCATTTCACACATTGTACGCTCTATTCTAAATGAAACATCCTTCGTGTTCGGAACGAAAAAGGATTATTTTGTGCGTGTGAATATTTTGACAGTATACATTCTTCATACACTTTTGTTTTAGTTGATTGCCAGCATTGATTTTTTGTTAAAATGCTGGAAAAGGTAAATGAATTAATTACATTTTTATTACATTATATATAAGTACATACCTGTATATGTGTTAGTAGATATATATATATTCATGAATGCATTTATGTAGGCAGGTGGCTTTTTGGCTTCCTTTCTATGAGAATATTACACTTTGAGTTCTTTATTTATATTTGAAGTTCATAAGAAATAGCTTTGACATAATTTTCTCTATGTTGAAGTCTAAATGTTTATATGTACAAGGTGAAGTCCTGTAAGAACAAAGACGGCGATCTGGTGACCGACATCCAGAGCATTCTTAAATTATGGAGGGAACACTTCTCGAACCTGCTTAATAGTGATAGCTGCGCATGTCAAAGAGAATGTGATGATCCCGATACCCCAATCGTTGACGACGGAATTGACGTTCCGCTACCCGACCATGACGAGGTGAGAATAGCAATAACGCGGCTAAAGAACAACAAAGCCGCGGG
The DNA here is from genome assembly GCA_037575425.1 of Anastrepha fraterculus. Taxonomy (NCBI): domain Eukaryota; kingdom Metazoa; phylum Arthropoda; class Insecta; order Diptera; family Tephritidae; genus Anastrepha; species Anastrepha fraterculus. The sequence goes on along the minus strand of JAYXIM010012507.1, from coordinate 19,337 downwards.
CGCCGACGGACTGCCGGCTGAGCTATTCAAACATGGCGGCGAGGAGCTGGTAAGGTGCATGCATCAGCTCCTATGCAAAATATGGTCGGATGAAAGCATGCCTGCCGATTGGAATTTAAGTGTGCTCTGCCCAATCCATAAGAAGGGCGATCCTGCAATTTGTGCCAATTACCGTGGGATTAGTCTTCTAAATATCGCCTATAAGGTTCTAGCGAGCGTATTGTGTGAAAGGCTGAAGCCCACCGTCAACCAACTGATTGGACCTTATCAGTGCGGCTTTAGACCTGGAAAGTCTACCATCGACCAAATATTCACGATACGCCAAATCTTGGAAAAGACCCATGAAAGAGAATCGACACACACAATCTTTTCGTCGACTTCAAAGCTGCATTCGACAGTACGGAAAGGAGTTACCTGTATGCCGCGATGTCTGAATTTGGTATCCCCGCAAAACTAATACGGCTATGCAAGATGACGTTGCTCAACACCAGCAGCGCCGTCAGAATTGGGAAGGACCTCTCCGAGCCGTTTGATACCAAACGAGGTTTCAGACAGGGTGACTCGCTGTCGTGTGACTTCTTTAACCTGATGTTGGAGAGCATCGTACGAGCCGCAGAACTTAATCGCTCAGGCACAATTTTTTATAAGAGCGTACAATTGTTGGCGTATGCCGATGATATTGACATCATCGGCCTTAACAACCGCGCTGTTAGTTCTGCCTTCTCCAAGCTGGATAAAGAGGCAAAGCGAATGGGTCTGGTGGTGAACGAGGACAAAACGAAGTACCTCCTGTCATCAAACAAACAGTCGGCGCACTCGCGTATCGGCACCCACGTCACTGTTGACAGTTATAATTTCGAGGTTGTAAAAGACTTCGTTTATTTAGGAACCGGCATTAACACCGATAACAATGTCAGCCTTGAAATCCAACGTAGAATCTCTCTTGCCAACAAGTGCTACTTTGGACTAAGTAGGCAATTATGGGTCATGTCGTCCGAATGGATACAAACGCTCCGGCACTGAAAGTACTCGATGCGGTACCAGCTGGTGGTAGTAGAGGAAGAGGAAGGCCTCCTCTGCGTTGGAAAGATCAGGTGGAGAAGGACTTGGCTTCACTTGGTGTGTCCAATTGGCGCCGGTTAGCACGAGAAAGAAACGACTGGCGCGCTTTGTTAAACTCGGCCAAAATCGCGTAAGCGGTTATCGCGCCAATTAAGAAGAAGAAGAAGAAAGACCTCAAGAGCAACGTCATTTTGTGTGGCGTTAAAATTCATTGGCCACTGAGAACGCGTGAACATTGTTTGACTAATTTAGAGTCCGTGTCGGAAGAAAATAACCGGTTTTTCTTGTAACTTCGTTATGCGTTTTGCTGCATAATAGTCCCACTCAAGGGCTGCGACACCAGTGCTAACGCAGATTAGTGTCGTTCGAAACTTTCCCGTAAACGCAACCAGACAAAAAAAGAGTGAAAAGTACGCGAAGCGTTTCGAGGCAGTATTTTTATGCACGCATTCGAAAGGACCGAAATTATCTTACGCCGCGGCTGCAAAAGTGATTAAAAATCAAACAAAATTGTTGTGATGTGGAATCAGCGGTATAGAGTGTACAAAAATGTGGATGATTTTTCCGATCGCGGCTTGAAGTGATTGACGACAAAAAAGCAGGATAAAGTGATCGTCCAACTTTTTACGTGGGATCCTTCTATGTCACTACGCCAAGCACAATCAGTTCTTGTTAAAAAGGGAATGGATGTGAGTATCAACACCATCGAACGTCGACTGAAGGAGGCGAACTTATTCTACTGTCTCACATCTTCAAAACAACTGCTCTCAGAAAAACACATTGAGAAACAAAAAAAAAACGAGAAAACGTTGTCACAGTATTGGTTTGGCCTTTCCAGTCCCCAGACGCCAACCTCTTTGCTGGCTGGGAACTATGAAAACGCATCTTGTCGGAAGGTCAGTCCATGATTTAAGGCAACTGGTGCGTCAAGCTCGCAAAATCAAGTTCTGTTTGTGGACGAGCTACGCAGAAAAGCTTCAAAGCATGCCGAGAAGATGTCAGGCTATACTCGACAAATTTGGAGACTACACTGCTTATTGAGTAATAGCGACTCGTAGTTTTGTACAAACTTTCATGTAAAAAAATTTTAAATAAAGGGTGATTAAGTTTCAAGGGCCGGTATTGATTTTGAATAAAAGACAATTTTTTTACCTAACTTTTATCATATCTCTTTATTATGATAATATTGGTATAGCTCAATTACGTATAAAACACAATATCGGCCAAATAACTGCTGTGGCCTCGGCGGCACACCTCCATCCGATGGTCCAAATTTTCGTTGACGCTGAGGCATAATTGAGGTTCTATGCCGTTAATGTGCCGAATTATCTCATCCTTTAGCTCTTGAATTGTTGCTGGCTTATCGATGTACACCTTTTCTTTCAAATAACCCCAAAGAAAGAAGTCCAACGGTATCGTTGACGTTTAGGTGCGGTTCACATTCAACGTCGGCCCTTAAAATTTAACCACCCTTTATATATCTTTTATACTTCATGAATAAGGTACTGAAATATTTGATCCATGTAAATAAACTACGAAGAGTTGCCACCTTGAAGACCAAAATAGTTTACATTCTTCATGAAATTTAGTATCATCTATGCGAATTTCATCCAAAAGAGGTTCTCGAGGATGCGTCACCTACATCCCAGTGTGTTTTGTTCTGAATTGCATTCTAAACATAATGTCAGCGAAAGAAAAAAAATACTTCTGGTTTGATATTGTTTTTTTATTGTTTATTCTAGGTAATTTCTAAGTTCGAGCGCTCTTAAGGAGAGAGCCAAAGTAAACTTTAAATTAAAGTGCCTCCCACTGTCCTTGGAGCACGACTATGACTATGCGGCAATGCGTTTTTTGTCAACACATACTGACACATATGTCTGAGGGCATCTTCATTGTGGACATAAAACTTTTATCTAAGTATTTGTGATAGTAATTACATAAACACAAATACGACGGCGCCTCGCCAACCGAGTCGAAGAAGCAAATATGTGGGAGAAACGAAACCCAAACAAATCGAATAAAGAAACACTAACGACTTATATCAATGCCAGCGAAAACTAATGAATGAGTGAATGCAAAAAAAAAACAACGACATAAAATCAAATTGAAAAGGTCAAACACGCCTTTACAAATACAACATCTAGAAGAATAGCGTCGTCCGCACCCACTTCATAAGCTGAATTGGCAAGGAATGATTTTGCTTTATTGAGATTAACTCATTAATTACAACACTAAATAATGTGGCCATAAAAAATAACAACATTCATAACGACGCAGGAATTGAGTATGGAAAGTTAGTACTAGTATAGAGGCATATGGCTCAATGCCAGAAAGTGAGCATAAGATAGTAGCGGGAAGGATTGCGTGTTCTCTCATTAAGATGAGCAACGAAATAGGGGAACAAGTCAAATGTAGGATTGGAAATACCAGTCCAGCTCTAGGCAAAATGGTGTTTATGAACTCAGCTGAAAGCAGTGAAAGTTGCAATGCCATTTACAAACGCACATAAACAGTTATGTAGTTCTGCTATGAAGCAAGTGAACTGTGCTTCACATACATCCTTACTTACCTACTTATGCGAACTAACAAACGCCTTAAACAGTTGACATGCAGTAAAAGATGCGCACAGCCTAAAGCTAATGGGCTAGTTTTGTATTATACCTTTCATGACTATCTGCGAACTAGTGCAGAGTGGAACAGTTGGTGCCGAGATTAAGATATGAAATATATGTAGACTGATTACTTTGATCAAATGGGCAGACGTTTATTCGAAAAAAAAAAAATATTATTTTCTCATTCTTATGCCCATTATCAATAGAATTATTAAAAACAGGAAGACATTTTTCGATGTACACATTAAAATATTCAACTAAACCTTTAAACGGAGCCTAATGCCATGCCCACCACTTAAAACTTTCTTGGTTATAAGTCTTTTACTGAGACAATACTATCAGCTGATTCGATGCTTGAAAGCTTCAAGCAATATTTTAGAGCTTATTCATTGCCTTCTACCATAGGTTAACTCTTGGTGCCTCAAGGGGGAAACCATATGTCAGGCAAGTCAAGTTTTTGCATTTTGGGCAAAAAAAAGTTGGATATCATTTCAAGGTAGCGCTCACCATTCACAGTTACGTTACGATTCGCAGCATCTTTGAAGAAGTACCAAACTGTGACCTTTTCTGTATACATTGGTAGTTCTTGCAATTCTTCTGGCTGATCTTCACTTCAAAATCGACAATTCTGCTTATTTACGTACCCATTGATCCAAAAAGGAGCTTAGCCGCTGAACACAATTTTTCAATAGAAAAGTGGATCTTAAACTTTCTTAACAGAAAACGCATTTTTATAATAAAATTCAATGATTTGCAAGCGTTCTTCGTTTGTAAGGCGATTCATGGTTAAATTATAGACCAAACTGAAGATGTTTTAGAGTGAAACAAAACACGAAACGTGCGTCAGCTGTTTAAACCAACTGTTTAAAAAGATAATAGCTAAAAAATCACCCGTTATAAGCAGACTTCAACTGCCATAATACACTATTAAAGACGCGGTCTTAACCCAGAAGCGTATTGTTGTAAAGATGAAGGAGGTGCACTCATACTGGAAAAAAAATAAAACTATGGAAAGTTGGGTAACATACAATAAATTCTTAATATGAACATTACGATCATTGAATCCGAACCCCCATAGTTAATATCTCCAGAAAAAATGAAAGAGCTTACCCTCCAGGAGTTCCTGACAGTATTTAAACAAAAACAAAAATCTTGCGGTTTGGATTAGATCCAAGCGAAGATCTCTAACATGAGCAAAATAATCAGGGGCGAAGAACACATGACAAAGGTGTGGGAAATTAGAATAGTTTGCTATCTACATAAATATGCCGACACGTTGCTTTGTGAATAGTACCGGCCTTTTGCAAACATAATCTACAAAATAGTTTCAAATATTTTAAACGCAACATTTTAACCGCATGATTAACGCATAATTGGTAGCTACCAGGCCGGTTTTCAAGAAAAAAGATCAACCACTGACCAAATTTTCCTACTACGACAGATTTTTGAAAAGTCTTGTGAGTACGACATGACGGCGTATCAAAGCAGCTTACGACAGGCAATACGGAACCAGCTCTTCTCAGCAATGTCCGAACTCGGTATTCCCGATAAGCGATTACGCTTGACTTGTTGGACTGTGCACAATGTAAGGCACGTCGTAAGAATTCAAAACGATCTGTCGCGCGAGTTTGCTACACTGAACGAACTTCGGCAAGGGGATGGGCTCTCGTGTGCTCCTTTTCATATTGCACTTGAAAAGGCAAGACGTACAAACTCACAAAATTTGGGTATATTGCTGAGGTTTGCCATATTGCGTTTAGGTTGAGAATGTCGAATACCTTTTTAAAGCCGATTGAGCAAAAGTAGGCAGGAAAGCATTCCAGAGAATTGACCTCCCAATTTGCACTCAGATGTTCTGTCTCACTGGGTAGGCCAACGTCAGCAATTATAATTTTGTCCTTTTCATTTTTTCTTGATAATTCAATATGAAGAACTGTCCCAATCAGCACCAATATGGAACGCATTCCAAAGCGGTATAATTGACACTCCGTAGAATATCACTGCCAACCACTGACAATCACATTGCTCTCTTTTGTGCTAATTCTGCCCTAGTTATCAACTAGTTCGATTTGCCTCAGGGTACCAACTCGCAATTTATCGACACAAATACATATTTAAACGCAGCAACACTGACAAGTTAATCAGGCGTGAAATTAATTCGTTCCACATTGCCACATTAACATTAATTACGTAATGACCTCATGGCGTTATGTCTTAAACTACCACATGGCACAGTACAGGACCGATGGCAGTGATGATGTTGATCCTACGTAGCCACTTGCTTAACCATAGCTTAGTGTAATTACATGCATGTATGCATGTGTGTGTGTGTGTGCATGTGTGCATGTACGGAGTATGCGTGCGTGTATGAGCGACTAGCTGGCTAACTATGCGCCTAGTTGAGCTCTACTCCATTACCACCAGCCAAATTACAAATGTGTTTAAATATCTACGAGAATACAAATGTGCATGTGTGTGTGTGTGTGTACTTGAATGCGTGTTAATGTCCGTGCAGCGGCACAAGCTTAGTTACTTGTGTATAAATAATAACGTAATCCTTAAGCAGACATAAATTCCATGTCGGCGTATATTCTGTGAATAGCCAGTCCAGACTTGTTCCGTTTGCCTGGCAGCGAGTGCTTCTGCTGCTTGTGAGCCGGACAAGCTCTCATGGCGTAGCTGTAAGTAGCTGTGTAGACTTAATAAGTGCGCATGTATGTATGTATAAGTGATTATAAATGTATGATGCGTATAAATGTTGATGTGCGATTAGTATGGTGATTGCATTTAATTAATTGATTTACTTGATGCAGCTAAAGATTCAGTGATTCAGATTCTGTTAAAAATGCAGAGTACATTCGGGGTAGTGGAAAGGGCTACGTGCCAGGGGTGACCTCATTCTATGCTTATTAAATTCAATGTAGTTGTTAAAGGTAGGCTTTTTGGACGTTAATCTAAAAAAATATATGCAGCTATTCTTACTTATGGCGTGCTAATAACAGGGTGAAGTGGGCAACCTAAATTTGTGTTTGAACCGAACCTGCCCTGTGTTTTGTGGTGCGCGTTTGACGGTGCACTAGAAACTGAAACTTCTTAAGTTTCTTAAGTAAATGCTTTGGATGGGATGTTAATATAATACAAGCCCCGTTGCACGTTTAGCCATTCTATATCAAATTGCCACGTGGTACATAACATATATATGGATATATATAATTGGTGCCTACACCCTCTTTGGCTGTTTGGCCAAGCTCCTCCTCCTATTTGTGGAGTGCGTCTTGATGTTGTTCCACAAATGGAGGGACCTACAGTTTCAAGCCGACTCCGAATGGCAGATATTTTTATGAGGAGCTTTTTAATGGCTGAAATACACTCGGAAGTTTGCTATTGCCTCACGAGGGGCGACCGCTTTTGAAAAAACTTTGCCTTAATTTTGATCTTTCACACAGATTCAGATTCGCACCCACGTTCTCTCTCTGAATTCCGAGTGGTAGGCCGCCATAACATACAGAAATAGAAAAAGGTAAAATGTTAGCTTTTGCTTTCGAAAAATTAAGTCATTTCGGGAAAGAGGCCGTCTAAAGAGAATAAGAAATGATTGTAGGCTCCGAAATTAAAAACAAAAAATAAGACAATTACGGAGCTACAAATAATCAGCGTGGCTGAAAACAAATTTTAAGCGCCCGTGCAATGCGAAAAGTTATTCCCTTGACAGGAAACAGTGTGAAGAACTCACGAGGTATCAAGACGGAAGATGACCTCAATGCTTCTCAGGCTACGTTAAGTCTAGTTTCAAAGCGCTCGGGTAAAATAGTAAATTTTCTAAAATGAAGCCACCTTCAAAACTTAGAGCTGATGACAAAATGAGACAGGAATCCTCCGCTACTTATAATATGGGTCTTTGGAATCTGGTAGTTTCGAATAAATAAAACAACTTTTCCAAAATTTATAAGTTTTCCAAATTTTACCAATTTTTTCCGAAAAAGAGACATTAAACTTAAATGGGACGGATACAATTAGTAAGCATTGCAAAGATTTGCGTTTAGAGCCAAGATATTTCTCAAAAAAAATGTTTGGCGTTGGATCTCTAATATTTTTTTTTGAAGTGAAACTTCTTAGGCGTCGATGGACGAGCGAGAATGGAGAGTAAAATTTCAAGGCCATGCAACGATTTGCTCATTTTCGTTCCGCGAGAGAGAAAAAAGATATAACGTAGAGGAAAAGAAGATAGAGAGAGCTATACTTATGGTATATATATCTTAGATACACTTTAGGCTATTTTTCCTGAGTTTTTCCTTGCGGTTGCTAATTTCTAAAGAGAAATAACACTGTCTATTTTTGCCGGTTGTTTGTTGGTGCAAACTTGTAGGAAATATATTTTTGGTGCCTACTTATTGGCGTTATATTTTCTTGGTGCCTACTGTTTTGGGGCATTTTTTGGTCCCAATTTTTTGGCGTTTTTTTTTGTGCCTAGTTTTTGGTACTTGTTTCCGTTTCCTGGCTCGTGCCTTGCGGTAATTTGTGCTGTTGCTGCGGTCCCGCGGTTTGTGCGGGTGAAAAACGCTCGGAGTAGTGCGCGTTGTTGACACGGTTTGTGTCCGGCGTTTACCTACATCGGTCGATCTTTCTCCATGTTTTGTGAATTTTGTCTATTTGTATTCTCTGCAAATGTTGTGAATTTATTTAGATATATATTCTTTCTCTCTTTCTCTCTCGGGTCTCTCAGTCTTTCTTTGTCTGAATTGAAAGTTTCACTTTTGTTAGGCGTACTACGCTAAACGCGCTTTTTTTTGTTACGGGTGAGGTATGGTTGAAAATGCCTTCGCCTTACAGCGATTGTCGTCTGCTGGGTTCAGTGGTATGACCTCTAGATCAATCTCTCCTCTCCTTCTGGGGAGTCATCCTACCAGGGACTTCTTTCTGCATTACTTCGGAATGACTCAGAACGGCATCCATAAGGAGACAATTAACCCACGCCTGGGTCCCCCATAACTGTAGCCAGCTTTCATGCTATAGGCTCGTCATCTAGTGTCTCTGTCTGTGAGGCTCCACTTTCTTGCACTGTGTCGAGCTCTATCTTTTGGTGTTTATGTTGCTTGACGTGATGTCGCCAATCTACTTCCTTAGAGCAACTCTTTCCGTGAGCCAAGTGCCACAACTAAAAAACGTTTGTTCAGCGTCATTGCTCGGTGCTTTACAGCATATGAACTTGGGATGGCTTACCTTATCCATGTTGTATAGGTATCTCCATTTGCCACTCGCGTCAGTGTCCCATCAATTTTGCCACCGCAGCATGGCTGGGCATCTCCGTTCCGGGACGCTAGTGATGACGTGTTTCTTCTAAGAGTCCCACATATCTATTAGTTCCGGGCCATGAGATCGACGGGTATCTCTTCGCTTATCACAAAGATTGTACGATCAGAAGGCAGTGCGCTAGGCTGAGGCAACTTTGAGTGCCACTGTTCGTTGCACAGCTTCCAGTGCTTTGCGATTGGCTTTGCAGTTTAGCGCATCTCCCCATACTTCGCTGTCGTACAGGAGGATATCTGATAGTGTGGGGAGCTGTGAGTACACTTGGAAAGATCAATATCCACTTCTTATCAAGTCGCATGAATTTCGAAGAGTACATAAGCTGACTTTCGTATAATTTGCTGTTATTTATCAATGTGCATCTGGGCGAAAATCTTGTTTAATCTAGCAAAATAAGGCCTTTTGTCATTCATCTCATCGCACTTTAAGTTGGTTTGCTAAACAATTTACCTCCTTTCTTGAATGTCTATCAAATTCTCCAGATCTTAGTGTCAGGAAGAAAGCTGGGCTAAAACAACAGATACAGGGTGTAATAGTCAAAGGGGAAAGGAAAGAAGTGGTAGAGAGAAAGAGATAGAATAGAATAGAGATGGATACAGAGATAGCTAGCTACTCCTGTGGGAATTTTTCCAGATTCTTTGGCAAGTCTGAAGATCTTCTAGTTTGAGTGAACGATTTTTACTCATTCTCATGACATAGGAGCCTAAAATACGTAACCTTGCTCTAGCAAAGGCAGGACACTCAAAGAGAAAATAACCAAAGGCCGAAGAATCTTCAGATTCGGGAAAGAAAATGGCGCTGGATAGGGCACACTCTGCGCAAACTAGCGTACGAGTAGAGCTACTTTAGACTGGAATCCATAGGGAGCACGAAATAGCGGACGTCCAAGGCCCTCAGGGCGACATAGCAACGAATGGAAGTCATATGTACTGGCACTTTGCGTCCAATTTTCAGGAACTTCTGATAAATATAATCAGACTTCTTATATGTATGCGCACATTTTTAATTATCATTCTTACAATTCTTACATGAGCTTCCTATTTCTTCGTCAGAGCTGAAGGATATCAAGTAATTTGTGTATAATCTGAAGCCTACTTAAATAGGTTCCGATTTTTTTAACGTGGATTTGGTCAATAGATCTTCAATTCACAATTTCTATTAAAATATTAAATATCAAAACTCACAGGAAAAACTGGTAGCTAATCTCGGCCTAGGACTGACGAGTTTACATGTCTACTTTTTGGAGAATGGAATATCTCATATCCCTCCTTTCATATTAACACTTACACACATATCCTCATGTTGGTGTCCTTGACGCTGTAAGCGCCTGCTTATATGTTACGCTAATGCCGATCGTTTATCAGTCATGTCACATCTGCCTTAAGCATTTCATGAATAGCGAATTAACTCACCACTGACCAGCAGACTAAGTAACATAAATGTGCGGTCATGTCGATTTAAAGTGCCTACCTACACACAGACAAACTACAAGTACTAAACGAGTACGCATGTGTATGCATGTGTGTGTGTTAACGACACTTCGTACATGCGGCTCTCCGTCTAGTCGCCCGCCTGCATTTCCTACATGTAGAAATGTGAGTCGCTTATTACTTTTTCGTATTTGCACTACTGTCCTTTAGCTGTTCGCTTTATTCTTTTTTGTTTTGCATCTCAGCTTACTTTTCAATCAAAGTCAGAATCAGTCAAATCCAACTGCTGCTACGTGCTTTCAGCAACAACAACAACGACAAGATGAGCACAAAAACTATAACTGACCAGTCAACTAACGCGCAACTTTGCCGCAGGCGCTCCGTTGCCAACTACGCAAGTGAATGAGCGCACGATTTGACTGACGGCGGACAAGTGTGTGCTGTAAAGTCTAAGGGTTGGTGGGTGTTCAGCGGTGAGTGGCTGTAAGTCGAGTGTTGACTGACTGTCATGGCTTTGGCGAAATTGTAGTTGGTATGCGTGCTGCATAAATGCTTCGATATAAGAGTGTGCGTGTATGCATAAATACACACACACACACACACAGACATGTGTGTGACATGTTGAAGGCCACGTTCTCGAGCGCTTGCAAAGGATTTCCTCATTTGCTGGACGGTGGAATTAACTTTTTGACATGTTGCGATAAATGACCAAGTGTCAAAGTGTTAACCAACTGGCGAGTGAGGAGTGTATCTAAATGCAAATTTTTATGTTTTTGTGACTGCGTCTGCTGCTGAATTAAGATGGAGTTAGTAAGCTTCAGATTAGTTAAGAGTTGAGGATTAGGCAAAAAGTAGAAATGAAGAAAAATCTGACAAGCACTTTGTTGGCCACATGGCAACTATGAAGGCAATAAGTTTAAAATTTCAAGGCAGAAGATTTATTTATTTATTTATAAATTTATGCAAAATAAATGTAATAATGTAAATGTATAGAAATGCAGTGGCTTAAGTGACAAGTGGGAAGCAAAGTTTGTAGATTTCTTGTAAGATTTTGTGGAGAATTTATTTCTTTATTCATTCATCAATTAAAATACAACTCAAATAGATTACTAGCACTAAAGGGTAAATATAATATATTGTAAACAATGCACTGAGATGCTAATGTCACAATTCAAAAAGTCTATCTCTAGCAGGGTTGGGCATCATCATCATCAATTTCTTTATCTGCCATTGGAGTATAGAGCCTCAAGGGTTGAGAAAAGTAAGGTTGCACTAAGAAAGAAATGCAATGACCATTTCACTTCCACTACTTCTTCTGTGGTATTTAAAACACGAATTTCATCATCACTGAATATTTAGTGATAGTAAAAAAATTGGACACCTTCTTCTGTATTGGCGAGATAACCGCTTAAGCGCTTGCACTACCACTAAATATTTACTTTTTTTTTTTTTTTTTTTTTTATAACTTACTTTATTTGCAATCTATCTACTATAAGACATTCAGCAAATTAGATCTTATAAGATAATGGCAGCGGTAGTTTTGCTTTTGTGCAAATCTACATAGAAATTACAACAGCTTATTAACTTGTACAGTTCGTTCTTAAATTATTAAAACTAATTAGTACTTCAAGATTGCTTAAATTCATTGTTTGTTAATATTATCACTTAAGATTAACTTACTTAATTTTACCTTAAAGTTTATAGGTTGAGTAGATTCATACTAGAGGAATGGCAAGTCTAATATATGATTGCGTTTTAACCGTATAGTTTCATTGGTTGTGTCTAATAAACAAATAGCAGCTGGATTTATGTGATTAGATAATCGTTTCAGATATCTAGTACTATATTTTCGAATTTCATTCTTTACAAAAGGAATACCTAAGTCCTTATGGATAGATTCATTGGTAATAAACCAAGGGGCATTAACAAGGCTTCGCAATGTTTTCGATTGGTAACGTTGCAAGATCTCCACATTGGAGTTGCTAGCAGTTCCCCATAGCTGTATTCCGTAGGTCCAAATGGGTTTCAGAATAGCTTTGTAGATCCGTATTTTGTTTTCTAGGCTAAGTTGAGAGTTACGGCCAAGCAGCCAGTGCATACGTGTTGTTTTAATTTTTAGTTGTTGTTGCTTAGCCTGAATGTGACTTTTCCACGTGAGGCGTCGATCAAGATGCATCCCTAAATATTTAACTCTGTCACTAGTGGGAATTTGTTTATTATTTAAAAATACTGCAGGGCATTGCTCTCTTCTTAATGTAAAAGTGACATGTGTAGATTTTTCGGAATTAACTTTTATTTTCCATTTGTTAAGCCAAGACTCCAAAATTTGGAGTTGATTTTGCAAAAGATATGAAGCTTCTACAGGGGACTCGTTATAAGCGATAAATGCTGTATCATCAGCAAAAGTTGCTACTTCTACTTTTTCTTAAATCATAAATGTGAGCAGAAACGTCTAATTAGACCGCACCTAATGTACAGGGTCCGGCACTCGCGGTGTAACCAACTTCAGACCGCTGGCCCAGCTAATGCAGGGGCATCAGCTGTCTGTTAGGTGGCTAAATGACAGTTCAGAGTATTGTTTACCAGCGCGTGGAAGTATTTTCCCGAAAGGAAACGCGAGAAAAGAAAATCAGTAATGGATTTCAAACGTAATAGCGCGATTGCATTATATTTGGCTGCAAACTCACAACCAGTGATTGTTCGTGAACTCGAGCACCTTAAAGTAAATAAAGTTTTTACCTATCGCTCGATTCATTACTCGTTACAATGATACTGGTAGCATCGCGAAACATCAAAAGACTGCAACATCACTTGAAATGATTAAAAAGTTAAGAAGCGATTTGAGCGAAATCCTCGACGAAGTGCCAATCAAATGTCAAAAGAACTGCAAATATCTGACCGTAGCTTCCGCCGCATACTGAAAAATGATATCAACGTCAAGTCTTGCAAGATCCAAAAGGCGTATGATCTCAATGATCTCACACCAAAGCAGCAACAAGTCAGACTTGAGAGAGCGAAGCGGTCAATTTCGGAACATTGTGTTTTCTGACGAGAAAATTTTTCAAATTGAGTAATTCGTAACCTCCCAAAACGATAGGGTTTATTTGACCGAGCCAGAATTTGAGTCACCGATTGGCCACCAGGAGGCAGCATTCGCCACAGGTAATAGTTCGGCACGCTGTAACCTCAGATGGGCGCTCTCTAATCGTTTTCATCGAGCTTGGCGTGAAGGTAAATGCGAAATATTATCGTGAAAGTATTCTGGAGGTTTGTTTGAAGCCGTGGCCAGACCAACATTTCGATGGCAGACCATGGACGTTTCAATAGGACTCGGCACCGTCTCACAAAGCTCAAGTGAAACAAGAATGCCTAAAAACAACGCTCCGAACTTCATAACGTCCACACAGCGGCTCTGAAATTCACCAGTCGAGAATCCGATGGATTATTCTCTTTGGACCATTTTGGATAGCGAGCACTCCGCGAGTGGTCCAAAATACCTGGAAGTCACATTTGGGCAGCTTGCGATTCTTTTCTGAACCATCTCAAGGCCATGGTCAAGGCAAAAGGTGATCATATCGAGCAAAAGACTGATGATGATTCTTAATTTTGTATTATTTTCACACATTTTTTACTTTGCATTGAATAAAATTAATTTTCCAAACTTCCTTTCCATTTTTAATACCAATTTTTTAAAAGTGAGACTTTGCCTTCTAGAACGATTTACAATTCCGGCAAAGGAAAAAAATTTATACTAGTGCAAAAGCAGGAAAAGGTGTGTTGTATTTTAAAAGCATGGTTTTTTATAACAGGAAAGCGGTGCAAAGAATCGTCATTCAGGTAAAAATTTACTTCGCTTGCTATAGCTCCGCCATGGGAGTCTGTCTATATATTGATTTTCATATGAAAAAATTAAGTTATTTACAGCAATTTTAAAAGCTAGTTTTTTTTAATCGATTGCCTGTGGACTCTTCATCTAATTCGGGAAAAGTTGTACTAGGTTGTTCAATAAGTTTTGCGGTGCGATAAGAAAAACACAAATTTATGGTTTGAAATACAGTTTTTTATTCAATATAGTTCCTCTGAACATCAATACACTTGCTCCAACGAGATTTGAATTTATGAATTTCATCCCTGAAGTGAGAATCTGGAAGCGCTGCAAAAGACGCTTCCATAGCTGTTACGACCTCATCATTTGATGAAAAACGCTTTCCATGCATGGATTTTTTAGGTAAGGAAGTCGATTGGGGCCAAATCTGGTGAATATGGTGGATGCTCCAACAATTTGAACTTTAATTCATGTATTTTAGTCATTGCCAAAAAGTTCTTGTGACACGGCGTATTGTCCTGGTGAAAAAGACTTTTTCCTTTTGAAAACTGGGTCTTTTTTCACAAATGTTTCCTCCTGGTCTAAAAGGTTTAGAACTCATTGTTTTACCAATTTATAAGTTATCCACAAACAAAACTCCTTTCGCATGCTAAAAAACTGCTGCTAAAACCTTCTAAGCCGATTTCTGGACATGAGCTTGTTTCGGAGCCGAAGAACTAGGTTCACACCACCCTTTAGCCTCTTGTCTCGCATTTAAAGTCATGGTGATCGAATCAAGTCTCATCTATAGTGATGAATCTACGAGCAAAATCCACTTTATCTTTTCGAAAACGCTCTAAACATTCCTGAGAAAGCCGCATGCGATTGTGTTTTTGTTCCATTGTTAGTGAATGCGGCACACAGCTTTCTAGAACACAATACTTCCAGTCAAAATATTGCTCACAATCTGATGCCTAGGAAGATCTTCGATGATTTTCTAATATGATATCCTGTCTACAATTTCTAGTCTTGTTGCTGTTTTTGGACGTCCTTGACTTGGGTTGCCTTCAGGGCTTGTCCGACCACTTTTTCATTTAGCAGCAAATCTTTCTATTGTACTAATTGAGAGCGAAAGAACCTTATACACTTTCAAGATTCCTTCATAAATTTCTTTTGCTTTTAAATTCCAAAAATAGACATTAAATCACTGCACTAAATTTGATTTTATCCAGTGTAGAAAATACTGTGGCACGTCGGTACTAAATGGATTGTAAGCAAAGAATGAATTGACAGATTGAAATGACTTAACTTAACTTCACATAGTCGTACATTCCTATGAAGAGTGTGCCAACATAGTAAAAAAAGGCAAAAGAGGGCTGGCAGCAACGCCCTCTCTTATTAAACCCCAAAACTTTCTGAACAACCCAGTATTTACAAAAATGTTGTCGCCATAGCCGAAAGGGTTGACTATAATTGTAAGAGCGTAGGTTTGAATCGCCGTTCACGAAACATCAAATAATGGAAAAAGCTTTTTCTAATAGCATTCGCCCCTTGGCAGTCAATGGCAAACCTCCGAGTGTATTTCTGTCATGAAAAAACTCCTCATAAAAAACCATTTGCCGTTCGGAGTCCGCATAAAAGTGTAGCTTCCTTCATTTGTGGAACAACATCAAGACGAACGCTACAAATGAGAGGAAGAGCTCGGCCAAAGGCCAATCAGCCAAAAAGGATGTAAGCGCCAATTATACAACAATACATCTGATAACGATGGTTGAAGTTACCTGCTTAGAGGTACACCTAAGGCAACTTTGATGACCGCAGATTTTTCATTGTTAATACAAACGAATAGAATTCTATCAGTAAGATAATATGCGAACCACTTAAGGGGTTAGGGGTAGTCAGAATTTTCAAAAAATCGATTTTGTTTTTTTTGCATTTTCTTGAAGTATAATGTTTTAAAAATATTGTGTAAAAATTTGAAGTGAATCCGACAAATACTTTTCAAGTTATTCAACAATTAACAAAGGGCGCTCGGCCGCTCCGGTGCCGATAGCAAAACTTTAAATGCGTTTTTCTCAAAACTATGTTTTTCAAACTGGTGAACACTGTAACTTAAAAACCGCTACGTAGATTTCAATAAAATTTATACAGCTTTTGAAAAACATAAAAAACTTGTGCCTGATCGAAGGATTTTTTTTCAAAAATTTCGATTTTTTTTTAACAATTAACTGTTGGTTTTTCTTTCTAAAATCTGGAAAAAATTTTCTGAGGCCGCCATTTTGTTCATTTTGAATTTTGCATTAATAAAACTAATTTTTCTTGTCCGATTGGTTTTAGATGAATCTGCAAGGACTTGTGATGTTCACCGCAAGGGACTTCTGGAGAAACGGGCTTCACACAAACAGCGATAACTTTTGCAATTATTAATTTTTTTTTTTAAATTTTGGTGAAGTCAAGTTAAAACATGATGTTTTTATGCTATGTTTTTATTTTTGTTAAATAAATTAATTAAGTAGCAAAAAAAAATTCGTGAAAATCATCATTTTTTCGGGCCTCTGACTACCCCTAACCCCTTAAGGTAGTAGTCTGGTAACTTACACGTTTTTTGAGGCCATGTTTGGGACATTTTTTGGAAGGGAAAATAAAATTCAATCGGTTTGATTTTCTGATATGTTATTAAAGATATCAGAAGGTGTACAAAAAACATTGTTTTTTTTTTAATGTTTTGATACTATTTTTGTACTCTGCAGCAAGCGACAAAAAAAAAAGAGGTACAGAGGCTGGCCGGCGTGATTTCGTCACTTGTGGTCATCTGAAACAGAAAAAAATGGCTTATTAATGATTTTGACAAAAAATAACAAAATGGCGGACTTCGTAAGAAAATTGCCTTTTTTTAAAGTGGAAATCGGACTAAAAAATGGACGAAATAAATGAAATCTTCTACCCACCAGAACTATTGATGTGTAGAAAAACATATCTAAATTTCAGCTCAATCCGTTGGATAGAAAATTTCTTTTCACGACGGCCATCCGGAAAAACGTTGTTTTGATAAAAACGCGTTTAAAGTTTTAGCGGCTTAGCGCGCGCAAGTACGAGCCGCTCTCATGTATGTATGTGCTATAATTTCGTCAATATTTCGAATTTCGGTCTGTACAGTATATTACCAATATATCGCACTTTCAAAATATGTAAAAAGCCGAAATCGAAATTTTCAAAATAAGTTACCAGACTACTACCTTAAGAAAGTTAGGGTGAAGACCAATTGAACCCAGCTTTTTGAGTCGTATTCTATGGCTGACTCTACCGAACGCTTTCGAGTAGTCGGTGTATAGGACACTGCATTATTGGCCTGTTTCAAGTTGTTTTAAGACAAAATTTGTAGCCTTAACAAAGCCACACTGAGACGGCAATATGAAGTCTGAATTTTGGAAGAGAATCAATTCATGAACCAGTTTTTCAAAAAGCTTAGGTATACTAGAGATTTTGCAGATCGGGTGATAGTTTTGGACCTCCGACTTGCTTCCGGACTTATGTGCCGGTATGATTAAAGATTTTCTGGTAGTTAGTTTGGATTAGAGTTCACTAAGCAACTGTAAAGATCCTTTGTGATGTGCAGCAAAATTTTCCGAATCCTATTCCATCTTTTCTTTAAATTCTATTTGGAAAATCTACTGAGCGAGTCCAATGAGATTATGTCTCGTTTCTTGTGACATTATGTTTTATGACGTATTCATAAAAATGAAGCATATTTTCATAAATTTATTCATTTCGCGTAAATTTCATTTTAAAATATTATTCAAAAACTTCCGCTACATGTCCTTTCTTCAGGCCATTGCGCAACATTACGCAACCTTCTTCGCCGTTTCTTTCTCCAACATCAGTTTCTTGTCACGCACCTAATTTTTCATTTTTGTTAGCGTAAATAAATTGAATTGTGGCGTCGGAAATACTCCTTTGTGCGTATGTATGTCTGCACGTTGCTTGACTGGAGTATATGACGCCGCTGTGATGCTGCGTAAAGGAACTGCCGTATTTTAAAATACTAGGGATAAATCTGCATATTAAACAGTGGGGAAAAAGAATTCGTATATTCTTTAGCATTTGATTGCGCTCAGTGTTGTTGTTGGTTATATCATATTTGCGCCTTTGGCCGTCCACTTTTGTTGCTCATACGCCGGGGGGTTAATTTTAGGCGAGATTCGTTCCGCCGTTACATGGATTTGAGAGGCATCTTACAGACACTTTTTGAGTTATTGATTAAAGATGTTTTTTTTTTTAAATCAGAGAATACAAATTTGTAGAAGCTGTTCTTATATTTATTTATTTTAATAATCTGCAGTAGAAGCGGCCTTACAGATTAGACACAAATGTAAAGAAAAGCAAGCCAAATTTGACAACTAAAATATTAGCAATCAATAAGAAAAGAATATTAAGTAACTAAATATACATTATTTACAAAATTAGATGTGGATAAAGCAAAATCAGACTGGTATGAGATATTGAATTATAGTCTATAAGTGCACGAGCAATGGGTGCATTACTCGCGATTTCGGAGCCCATACGAACTGAAGCTGGCGTGAGGCAGATCTGCTTCTTATCACTGCTTATTTTCCTGGTCGTCATTGATGAAATTCTAACCACTTTAAATTATAATAAGGAAAGAAGGAGATTGTTGTGGGTCCCTATTTCAGCGGAACATCTTGAAGGTAAAGAAAACTAAATATTGGGTATGGGAATAAGTTTCCCTCTTTTCTTAGCCAAAGTTACCAATTATTTAAACAATTAAATAATACAGGATATTATGTGAAGTATGTACCGTTGGATTCCTATGACGAAATTTCGATTTTTTTTTACTTCATTAATTCATTGAGCCAGTTTGGCAGGCGCTCTCCAATAAGGGCTGACTGCATTGATCGGAACAGATGATAATCCGAATGTGCAATGTCTGAGGAATATGGCGGGTGGGGCAAGTTTTCCCAATTGAGTCTGTTGGGAGCAGCACCTAATTTACATGCCATAATTTAAGTATAGGGTCAATTGTATAGTTTTTATTTAATAATTTAGTATTGTAGTATAATTTATAAGATTGTAATATTTTTAACTCGTTACACCTGGTCACCC